>JAKMXJ010025297.1:0-18080 GCA_029339935.1 Anguina tritici
TGCTGCTGCTGCTGCTGCTGCTGCTGCTGCTGCTGCTGCTGCTGCTGCTGCTGCTGCTGCAGATACTTTTTAGAGCATCTTTTGCCAAATATAAATTCTAGTTACTAGTAATACAGTCAGCTCTTGATGAGTATAAAATATCTCCGTGGTTGTAGAATCATAAACGCGAGAAGTTCATACTAGGTCATTTTGAAAGTATTTACATTAATATTCAAATGCTTGTTTCTCGGCTGTCAATTAATCATTTTGGCCGTTCTTGTTTATTTTTAATCTCAAACACAACCCTTTCTTATTGATTTTAGCAATATGAAGCTCGACACACACATATTTGTCACTGCACGCCATTTATGCTTGATCAAGGTAAAGTAGCAAATGAGGTAGCGACTATAATATGCGACACCTATGGATAAAAGTCAGTCAGCAGAGATAAATGTTTTTGTGGTTTAAAGGGCAGCACGACGGGAAAGACATTATTTACGGCACGATAACGTCAGTCCACATACCGTTAGACTGACAAAGGGTAAGATCTCTCAACTTGGATGAGAAATTTGGCCGCATCCACTTCACGCTCCTGACTTGACACTATCGGACTACTACCTCTTCGGACTCCACCTCTTATATGCAAGTAGCTTTTGGGGGGCAAAAGAAAGTAAAGTTGAAAATTTCTTAAAATATTTTCCTCAACAAAAAGTCTCGACCGGGGTTGGCCTTTGAACTCGGTGAAATTCTTTTGTAGAGAAGGAAAAAGGGGATTAGAAAGTTATTTGTTGACCTTGAAACACAGAGAAAACTGTCTTAATAAAAGGTTTTTACAAAACCCCGGGAAACTTGGTTTCTGTCTCTAATTAACCCATTGTTGCCGGCTGGTAACTAAAGTTACCAAAAATGGCCTTACACTCCCCTTTGGAAATTTTTGAATTTTGGCAATTTATAGCCAGGTACTTTCACTCTGCGATCTACCTTGGCTAGTTGTTAAGTTTGTTTTGTTTTACTTTTGATGTTACTGGTCAAAACATATTGATCAGTAATATTTTATTCACCCTGTAAATTTGGCTGAAAATGGTTTCATGCTAATACAGCCTACTCTCGAAGGTCGAGTTTTTAGGTGTAGCCGCCCAAAATAACTAAGAATTCGTGTTTTTCATTTAAAATACCCCTACAGAAGTGTTTTGAGCGAAAAAATTCGGTCAAAATTCGGCGAAAATTTGACGCAAATTCCAGCGACAATGGATTAAAAGAAAAAAGATTTCCAATAAAACATCGCCCATGTATTTGAAGGTATCAATTTTTATTAAGTTATTTATTAGGTTGTTTTAATACTTACAGGCTATACCCATTTCCTTCTTTTAATTTTTAATGTACCCTCAAGTGATCAACCAACATTTTCGATCTATGGCTGAAAAATAAACCCTAATGGAATTTATTAGGGTAAATACGGTAGTTATTATCTTCAAACAACCTATTTTGATCAAAATCATAACTCAATGTTACTTATTGCGAGCCTATTGGGTTACCCCGTTGGTGCAACACCCAGCAATCATAATCACTGACAACCCTGCTCTCAATAACCATAGCTACAAAAGAAGGGAACAGACCAATATGGCCTGTTGACCACCACCACCATTGAGGTTGTTGCAACAGGTGGCACCCACTCTTGTATAATTTCATCCTTCCCTCTCTTTGTGCATAGATTTTGGGGGAAGGGGAGGGAAGGTATGCTAGAATGGCTAATCTATCAGCCTATAGTTCAACCTTTTTGGATGAATTGCTAAAATTTGTTTATTCAATTTGAGATACTCCTAATCGGATGATCTGTTTAGAGTTCCCTCTGCCCAAGTTTGTGTTGTTTCAACACCCTCTTTGAGGATGCTTTTTGACTGGGATAATCTCCGCTCAGAATCTCTTCTTCAAAATTTCTTTTGTTAAATATATGGAATTGGGAGCAAGTGGAAAAGGCCAAAGACATAGAAATTTCTTGAAAGAGACTACCCAACCATTTTTTAGTTATTTTTTTAAGAAAATCCATCACTGAATTCACATATAAAAGTAGTTCGGTTTGAAACATTGTTTTTGCAATAAAAAACATGTGCCTGTCTGTACAAGTTTGTGAGTTATACTTACAATATGCCCTGTAAATTAAACACTTTGCTTGTATGTTTAAATTCATTTATATTATTTCTTACTCTAAAAACTATGGTCTTACCTATAAATGCTTGTTTTTACTGCTTGTTTTTGTTGCCAACTTGCTTTCCAAATTTATTTTTTTATATTTCTATTCGAAAATCGCTTAAAAGGAAGGCTCCCTTTTAAAATTTGAGGCCGAAGCTTTGACCGGGACATTGCCGAATGACTGGGACTAAGACCAAACAAATTTTTTGCGGTTTTGATGGGATTGGTAGATGACTGGTCCCGTAGCATTTCCCTCTCCAGTAAAATTAACTTAATTTTGAGACGTTTTTGCTATGTTTATAACCGAGTATGAACCAAATTTTTTATGTTGAAATTGTTGTAAACAGTGCTGTAAAAAACAAATTTTCGGTACCGGGCACCGCATCAGGCACCAGTGCGACGCCAACACAGCACTGGTTGTAAACCCCTTTTTACATGGTCATTATAGCTTCGAAACATGCTTAAACTGTTTCTAATTGTCATGGATCCTTTTACTCTTACTGTTTAACTCTGCTGCAAAAACTACTTTAAAATGTGAAATAATTAGAACCACGTAAAGGCCTTCATTATGACGACAGATGTTAGAATGGTCATTGCATTTTATGCGTCTAATATAGACTATTTTAGTTCCTTTCGCAAGGTCGGATGAGGACAAATGAGGGAACTGTGGTTTCAAAAAGCAAAACTTCTACCACCTACACAATTCAAGTTATTACTGAGGCCGGGACATTTGCTTCTTCTCACATCCATATTTCTGGAAATTATTTGCTTTTCTACACCAATTGACTCATTTCAAAGTTCCAACACACAACAAAACTACTCCGAGCAAAGTTTTCACTTCCATATTTTGGAAGGTAAAGCTCACCGAGGGATTTTCTGCCAATTCAGGAAAGGATTTGTATCAAGCGGAAATTTTCAAAGTTTGGAAGCTTTTTCAAAATTCTGGTGTTTTATCAAGACATAACCCAAAGCTTTTGTTTTACTTAGGAGTCAGCTCGACTTTTTCAATTACCAAAACACAAAATCTGAATTTTGAATTGACAGAAAGTTGTGGACGTTACTTTAGTATACCATAACAAAAACATAGTTTTAATTTTTATTCAAAATTAATCATACTAGATCTAATTTGGTCTGAAAAGTCCAAAAATCGTATCAAAATCGCAGTTTTCCGTATAGGAATTAATATTTTAGGGATCCTGGGGACCCATTAAGCTCGCTTTACCACCATGCCGAACTTAGGTTTCGCTTTTAGGCTTAGGAAGGATAAACCGACACTCCTTAGGCTCGCTTGATCCCCATTCCGAGCAGTCCCTAGTAGAGGCTTCTTTATTATATGGAATATGTAAGAAATAGCATCGTTCACTACGCCCATACAACTAGGGCAAAAAAAGTTGAGTTTTTGTTACGGTATGCTAAATAGCGTCAAATTTTGAAAACAATTTCCAGTCTCTAAAAATTCCAAATTGCAGAATGCCCAATTGGATATTTGATTGGTACTATAAAGGGCACTGAGCACTCCACTTCCAATTATAGACTCAGTGCAAGGCCCCAAATAGTGGAATTGCTCAGTTTGAATGCCTCCAATGGAGAGTTGAGAACAGCAGCCAGAGTGGATAGAGAAAGCCTTCTCTTTCTCACGGATGATGAACAAGAGCTAGTTTTGAATGTGCTTCTGGTGGGCTCTTCCCTGGTCTTAAACCAGCCGACCATCATCAATATTCTAATAAGTGTGGAGGATATTAACGATAATGCTCCTCAATTTCCCACTTCTCAACAGGTAGGCTGCTGTTTCTGCATCTAAAGACATTTTCGAGTGAGATACGTCTCAGGTATTTCTGTGTGCGCATCTCAACCCCAAGCCTCCAAACCTAGGCTAGAGATGGGCACACAGACTTACCTGCGAGATAAACTGAAAAACACACTCGAATAACAATCCATTTCGAGACTCTTTCTGTCCAATCCCAGTAGAATAATAAGGTGAAAGTTAAAATATAGGTATCGAGGTAGCCTCCAGTCCTGGTTTACTTGGAGGGCCAAGGCAAGAAGCCGATTTTACATTTTGTAGGTAAGAGCTTTTTTGTAAAAAGGGTCTTCTGCGCTTTAAAAACACGTTTTCTGGATGTTATAATCATCAAAATTTCGGAAAAACATTATTTTTGGCCATTTCGGGTCAGGGGAGAGGATTCCAATTTGCCCACTTACTCGCCCAAACGTTGGAACTCAAAATTATAGGAATGAGACAATCTCTAGTTTCTCAAAAAAAAATCAAGCAGCGAGCCGGATAAGTTTTCTAATGCACTATACCTATAAACTTATAGACTTACACAGCACCGGGGCCACCATCTGGTGGTTTATATGTAAAAATCTGACTTCGCTTCTCCCTGCATAATTTGGTTAAATTAATTTCGGTTTTCACTCATCCACCTGAGAACACACTCATCTTGGTTTGTGTATTGTTGAGCTATACCCCCTCTCCAAATTATTTTGTGTGAAGGTCAGAGGAAGTTGGAGGACTTTCTCTCTTACAAAAAGGATTGTATTTGCATTGGAAAAAAATTTTGCCTCTTGCTCCTGCTCAAAATTAATACCGGAATAATGAAAAAAGAAGCGCTATGACAAATATGCGGAAAAATATTGAATAAAAACGCAGAACTAATTTGTTTTACAGAATATCTCAATAGTTGAGTCCACTTCTGTGGGCACTCGTTTTGTGCTGATGGGTGCACAAGACTTGGATCAACAGGAAAATGGCACAATTATTAACTATACTCTAAAAAGCGATGAGAAAAAGTTTGAATTGGTGAAGGAAAAGAATGGAAGCAATAGTGCAGCACTCTTCCTAGAACTTGTCGAACGAATAGATAACGAAGAAAAACAGTTGTACATCTTGGAGTTAGAAGCACAAGATGGTGGAAATCCACCAAAGTGAGTGGCGCATTAGTTAAAAATAATTGTAACAAAAAATCATTCAGGAAAAGTTTGTGTAGACTACAAATAACAACATTGGATGTGAATGACAACCCCCCTCTGTTCCAACAATCCATTTACAATGTTAATGTATCTTTTGGATCAAAAGAAATGGAAGAGAAGAGTATTTTGAAACTAAAGGCTACAGATGCGGATAGTGGCCAAAATGCAAGGATTTCATATGAACTACATTATGAAAATGAGTTCTTGAAAAGATGCTTCAGAATTGATGAAAACACGGGAGAACTGTTTTTGCAAAAACATGTGAGTCGACTTTTTTCTGGCCGTGCACCATAATTTACGCGTGAATCTCAGATTTGTTACGCAGTCACTTTGTTACGACATAAAAGTTTACAAGCAAATTTTTACGCGAACATAATTTACACGCCAATTTGTTCAGTGGTCTCTTTCTTACCATACTCTTTGCTACCACACCTTCTTTAAGGAATTTTTAAGGAGTCAAGCAAACCATGCTGTCTGTCTAACACTGTCCTACACAATATGATGTAATAAGAGCGGATCAAAACCATTTAAAGAGCGAGTTCTCAGTCTAAATGCCTGATTTTCGAGTCCGTGTAACGAAAGAAATAATAACAAAAACCGCTTAGCAAAGGAAATATTAACAAAAAAGACCGCATAACAAAAGATTTAGTAAAAAAATTAGCGCGTAAATGTTTTTTTGCGTAAAAAATGATACCGCGTAACAAATTTATCTTGTAACAAATTCATGCGTAAATTATGGGGTACAGCCCAGGTAAAATTTTTGGAAAAAATCTCATATCTCTTTTAGAGTGATTTGTCGGCTCTATGCCCAAGTTTGCCGGACCAAAATATTGTATCTTGTAATTATTCTAGTCAGCAATTGTACGTCCTGAAAGTGGAAGCCTTGGATCATGGATCTCCTCGCTTATCTTCCAGAGCATTCATCAATGTTTACTTGTCTGAGGAAATTGCAATCTCACAGCCAAGGTTGCATTTCGTGTAAGTTTTGTGTTTCTCTTTATACTATTCCGTTAATTCTAATTCTGATCTTTTTTCAGAACATATCCCAAGGGAACGTCCTTTGCTTCAATCGATGAGTCATCCTCCAATGGAACCACTCTGGCTGTCATCACTTTCATCAACTACCCTGGTGACAACGCTACATTGGCAATCACTGAAGGAAATGAAGGTGGAGTGTTTCGTCTCGAGTCCGGTCATAATTTTGCCATACTTCGTCTTAATAAATCTGGCGCTAATATTGGATCCCAACAGAACAAGTTTGATTTGGAGATTGCTGCTTTGGTCAACAATATTACAAGTGCCACCAGTAAACTTGAGGTGCAAGTCATTAGATCCATTTGCTAAGTTAGAATTCTTGTTTAGGTGTTTATCCGCCGCTTCAACGACTCTGCTCCTCAATTGAAAGAAGAAGTTCAGGTGGTCAAAGTTGCCGAAGATTTATTTCCAGACTCTTTGATTGCTAAAATTGTTGTCCAATCTTCCTCTTCCAATTATATTTATGAGCTTATGTCTGATCCGTCTAGCAGTTCCTCATCAGTGTTCAGGATGGATGGCAGTTTTCTAAAGTTGGCACAGAAATTGCAACTAAAGCAATCTCCCTACAAACTGATGGTCAAAGTCAGCAATGCGCAGCCCTCTCTCTTGTTTTCTGTGGCTCAAGTAATTGTACATGTGGTTGACGCCAACGACCATTCCCCTGAATTCCTTCCTTCAAATTCGCATAGAACTCAGAACATTTCAATTTTCAATCAACAGTCAACGCTTCTCTACTCAATAAATCTACCTGAAAATTATCCGATATTGAACCAAGTTTTTAAATTAGATGCTGCAGACGAGGACTTGGGCGATAACGCTCGCGTAACTTATTCATTAGCAGAGTCAATGAAGGCCAGAATGTTTCGTATAGATGCTCAAACTGGTCAAATATTTTTGAGAAGGTCATTAGACTATGAGCGGGACAAACACTATTTTCACTTCCATGTAATTGCTGAAGACAATGGTATTCCTAGCAGAAGATCTGTAGCTGTAGTGGAAGTCTTTCTAGAGGTTAGCCTGTGTAATACAGTCAAACCTCGCTATAGTGACACCCCATGGGACCGGACTTGGGGTGTCACTATATTGAGGATAAAAACATAAGTGTCCCTGTGTTGTCTTTCAAAATTATTTTGAAAAACAGTGGGGTGGTTTTGGATTTGACACCGGCTTCAAACGACAATTTTGACTGAGGTGTCACTATACCGAGGCTATTTCATAAGGGGACCAACCAAATCATCCGAAAAGTCATTATGTCGAGCGCTTACCGTATATTAATTTGTGTCAAATAGTTACACAATAAACTTTAGTTTTTTTATCAACATTCGGTAAGGTGACTATATAGTGGTTAACTAGATCTCATAATTAGCCATGATTCTTAGTCGGAGTCACTAAACCTTAGAGCTCCAAGTACTAACCACTTCATTTACAGGATATCAATGACAATCGACCCATCTTCTTGGTCTCCCTTTTCTACCAGAACCTTCGTCTCTCTGAGCCGCCAGCCACCAAACTTGTTCAAGTTCAAGCTGAGGATGCGGACCTTGTGGACAGCCATCAGCACGCACTTACCTACAAATTGCTGGATGGACCAACCAACCTGTTCGAGGTGGACCACAAGACTGGCTGGCTCAGGTTGCATTCCTCACTCCCGCCCAACTATATGGAAGGAGATGTGCTAAAGGTAGACGGAAATTAGTTTCCATCCACTTAAAACCCCTCATTCTAGGTGGAAATAGGGGTGGAGGACTCTGGCCGTCACACGGCTCCCACAAATGCTACTGTCTACTTCAAAATAATTGCGGATACCACCGTCCTACCCACTCTCAAAGGTCCTAATACAACCCTGCGAGTCATGAGAAGAAACCAAAAATTTGAGAAGAAATCCATCCTAGCTCAATTCACTCTGCAACAACGAAGACATCTATCAAAGCACCAAATCCACTATTCTCTGCTGACCACATCCCTTGCCAACCTAAAAATAGATGCACAAACTGGAGTTCTTTTCTATACACACCAAAATGAAGCGCCAAAATTAAGTAAAAGCTTCTACAAAATTTTAGCCAGTACCCACAATTACTGGCTAACGCACACAGGAATTGTTGAGTTCCTGGAAGATACTGACCAACCACCCAAATTAGACGAAATCAACCAGTATTTAGAAGTAGACATGAATGAACTAGCCATTGGAGAACCATTCGCAAGAGTTGGAACAGAAGGATTAGGCAAATTATTCTACTCATCCAATAGCCAGAAAGTAATGGTGCAATCTGGGCTGGTCTCCCTCCAAACAATGGACAACAACCAGATAGACCAGCTTATAGCCAATATCACAGTTGAAGATGCAAACGGATTGAAAAGTACCCAAGCCCTGCAAATAAGACTGAAACAAGAAGAGAAACCCCACTTTTTTGCCAGTAAAATGACCATCTTCGTAAATGAACTGGAAGCAAACCAGGGGGGTGTTTTGTTGGTCGACCTGAATCCACGTAAGAATCAGAGAAAGCGCTTCTTATTTTCTGACAAACATGAAGACCGCACGCTGGACTTGTTGCCAAATGGACAAGTGTGGTTGAGAAATAGACTGGAAGAGTCTAAAAGTCTGCTTGTGGGTGTGCAAGATGTCTGGAAACACTCTTCTCAGAAGTTCACAGTCGATTTTGTTGTGGTGAAAAAAGAAGATGAGAAAGATCTGCGATGTGCTGATAAGGCAGAGTTCGAGGTAGAAGGCAACCTTGTTGCTGGTAGTTTTATTGGGACGTTGGACTGGAGGAGACAGACCTTGCAAATGGTCAGATTCAAATTGTTGAATTGGAAAGAAGAATTCATGCTGGAGCAACAATTGGGAGTGGTCAGTTTTTTAAGTTTGTAAAAGTAAATATTTGAAAAACCAATGATCATCTTTGCTATTTTTTATCTCTCAAACATTCTAGGTTTCTAGTACATAACCGGTACACCACCAAATATTTTGACATATATAATGATAAAAAGTCTTTACCCGTAAACTCAAAAGTTTACCGATGATTTACTGAAAAAAGGATGCTGAAAGATGGCAATGGGAAAATTAGTTAAATTTAGTTTTTTTAGCTAAGGTTGTTAAAATGTATCATGCTAAAAATGTGCGAAATCGATTCCTCAGGTATTTCAGCTCTAGAATATGTTTCTCCACCATCCAAACGTATTCAATTGGCGTAAGAAAAGAGGGTCATAGTGAAAAACAGAGTTTTTTGAAGGTTAATAAGAGGGATTTTCATGCATTTGGTTCAAAATTTAAGATTTTAGTGCTGTAATCATGACCTATTGAATTTTCTCGATATCCTAGACTACGATGTCATTTTTACGCAAAATATTCTGATGAACTTTTAAAAGGTGGATCTTTGACGCGTTTCCTACATCCCTCCATTTTTGGTCGTTTTGAGCCTAGGATTATAAAAAAATGAAAAAATATTATTTATAAAAACTCACAAAAACAGTAGTAAAATACTCGTTACCCAAATTTATTCATCTGACACGGGTCGTTGGCAATTTTACATGAATTGAACTTTAGATTAATTTTAGTTTAGATGAATTACCAACGACCCTCTCACGCAACAAAACGCAAAAATATAAACAATATAATTTTTATTCAATATATTATTCCTGCATGTCGATTCCATTTTAGAAGGCACAGACAGCTCTTCATTGGCAGCTGTTTATATTTTTTTAATCAAGCCATTCCCTTTGACAAATCAGAAAATGTGCAGCCAAAAATGTTCACACGAAACATACTAACCAAACCTAACAAAGATTTAAATAGGCTTATAAACATATAAAGTCAAAAAAGGCTGGAGTTTAAAGAGCCCTTTTTACTGACCCTGTAAATTAGAAATAAAAACAGCGACTTCAGTTGCGAGCAAGACGGACATTTGACTACGGGAGTCAAAAGCCAGTGTTCAACCTGAGCTATTCCATCTCCCACATCCACAAGCAGTCCAGCACCAAGGAGTGCAGCTGCCTAATAAGCCTGAGAGATGCCAATAACCATGCTCCTACTTTCACTACTGCTGTTTACGCCATTGAGGTGAATGCTGCTGACTTGCGAGAAGATAAGCCTGTGATCAGGGTTGAAGCCAAAGATAGAGACAACACATTCAATAATTCTGCAATTGTCTACTATATGAGAAGCAATCCTTACTTTCAGGTTAACTATAATTGATTTTTGGTACTGCTGCACTTTAGCCACCTCCTTGCATAAGAAATAAGTGGTAGTGAAGTGGTGGGCCAAACTACGATAGTACCTCATTTTTCCATGCACCTATTAAGTAGATTTATTCACCGTATAAAATTTTCAGATAAATGCTGACACCGGAGAAGTGTTTCCACGCCCCAATCCAGTGGTGGAAACCCGTCCAACGGTTCACAATCTGACCATAATAGCTGCCGACAAGGGCATTCCATCCAGAAAAAGTTTGCCGCAAATCCTGCTAATTAGGCTACTGCCCGGCACAAATAAATTTGGAAGTCAGAAAATTGCGTTTTTTCTGCCTATTCAGCACTCCATTAACATACTGGAAAACAGCACTCTCGGTTTTCTAGTAACTACTTTTGAGGCTCGTCATGAACGACAGGCTTCTACAACGGGCCACGATACAATTGGCAGTTGCAACTCACACATCCAAAAAGACCCTAGAGTCAAGGACAGTGCCTACAGCAAGCAATCTCCAATCGTTGAGCGCTCCTACAGTCATCAAGAATCCAGAATTGAGTATTCCATAATTGGTGGGAATTCCCATTCCCTTTTCCAACTAAATTCCATGACCGGTGAATTGGTGGTGGTCAAACCGCTGGACTATGAGGCCCATCGCAACCACAACTTAACTATTTTGGCTGCTATGAACAAAAGTTGCAATACCAGCCTAACCTATGTAATAAATGTGCTAAACGTCAACGATAACCAACCTCAACTGCTAAGTGATACCTTTACTGTGCCAGAACACAACCTACCTGGAGACATTATTGGTAGACTAGCTATTTACGATGCAGACTCCGAGAAAAAAGCTAGGGTGGAAGTGGAGTTAATCTACCAAGTTCCAGACGGACAAGACTTTTTGCTGAGGGGAGCAGACTTGATTGCTGCCAACACATTGGATCAACGACAATATACAGTTATGCTCTTGCTGAAAGACAATGGTCAACCCAAGCCACTTCTAAAGTGGAAAAAAGTGTATGTGATAAAGAACGAAAATTCTACAAGCAGGACGACAATAAATCAGGTGAGGTTTAAAGAGGTCAGCCTTTTTGAATCAATCATCTAGCTAGATAAGAATTTCTGGTCCCGCAAATCAGTTGTCGGCCTCCTTTTGTCCGACCCCTTTCTTCCGACAACCCTTCTGACAACCCGCAAATCACTGCAATCCCTCGCCTTTTCTTGGGCTGTTGCACAAGCCTTGAACAAATGCGCTTAGAAAACTTTTGCGGACTTTTGCATAGTTTAGCAATTTGGAAGCTAAATTTTCCTAATTTTAATATTTGCATAGATCTTACAATCTCCTGCCCTTATCTTACACCCTATGGGTTGAAACTTTGCAGATCAAAGTTTAGCTATGACTTATGAAACCAAAGTAAAAAGTGGTTTCATTCAAAAATATAATAAAAAGATACATAGGGATACTTTTGGCCACCTTGTGTGCAGGGCTTTAGGGTTCTTCAATAAGAATCTGTATTTGAGACCATCTACCACTTTTCAATTTTTAAAGAGTGACAAATTTCAGTTTTACAATCAAAAATGGATCCCCTTTTCATGCTTTTCAACCTACCGATGGTCTCAGACATTTATGCACATGCAATAGCTCATTTTAAAACCGCAAAATCCTGCACTTAACATGGCTAAAAGTATATCTATGTATCTCTCTTATATTTTTGAATAACATCGCTTTTCGATTTTCACCTTAATATCCGGAGACTTATCCAAAAGTTTGTTCTTTTAAAACAAAACGGTAAGTCCTCATTTTGTGCAGGCGATGCAAAGGTGCTGCAATACATCATATCAAAAGAAGGACTAAGCAAATATTGGTGTAAGTATGGCAGGAAGAGACACTTGACACCTGTCTCTTGCTAACCAAAATGACTGTAATAGTAACAATAATGAAAATTATGCCCTGTCAAACAACATCTGCTCTTTTTTAGGAGCCAATAGGGCTGGTTATTCCATATATTCGTTTTTATAGGCTTAAGAGCTAATGAACATTTGTCACACACTCAATTAGCAGTTAAGTCAGAAAAAGATTGTTGGAAAAGTAATTCTATGTTATTTTTCTTCAATATAAGATGTTATCAAAAAGGGATGCAAACACCAAAAAAGTAGCTCGCCACATTAGGCTAGTTCTGGCTCACTAACTTTAAATAGTTTATTTGATGATGGTGTGGGTGCAGCAAGTTTCTTTGCAGGCGTGCTTTCAATGTCTTGAAAAAAACTGGAAAGAGCATAAGAAAAATATACGAAACTGCAAAAAAGAAACAGAAGTCACGATGGAACCTTCAACAATTAATTGAAATTGCATTTTACCTGTGCTTTTAGGTCCTCACTTCCATGCCACCAACTGTTAACACACCACTCTCGTTTTATGTGCCACAAAAGGTGTATGAGTTCAATGTGAGTCAATCTTCTGCAGTTGGTAGCGAAGTGGGGCGTTTAAACGTGATTCCCTCATCTGATTATGTTCAACTTCAATACAGGCAAACTATTTTAAAGGGGGAGGGTGGGACATTTGGAAGGATCTCCACGTCAAATAATCTGACGAGGTTTCAACTTTGGTGAGAAAATTACACAAATCTTATATGTCCACTACAGGGACCTACCGCATAAAGAAGCTCTGGCATGCATGCTTCCTTTGGAATTTTTATTTGGGTTTTATGTTAAGCCATAAGGAATTTCAAGCCACAATTAAATGAGCGAACCACTCTTTTATTCTTAAATTGACATCGTAAACACATGAAAACACAACGATATCTCACCATCTAAATGGATGGTAATGTGCAAAAAATTTCAAAAAAATGGACAATGTCAGCGAAAAAAGGTATTCCAAATGGAATTTATAGAGCGACAAATTCCATGCGACATTGTCCATTATTTTGAAAAAAAATTCACCATTTTCTTTTTTTAATGGACAATGTCCGGGCGCCCTTTTTGCTCGTTAAATTTCGGGGTACAGCCTGCTAGCGAGTGCTCCCGCTCTTATTGTTGTAGTAAAAACATCACAAAGCCAAAGATAGCATTTGGAATTTGTACTAGAAAAGTGTGTAATTTCACGTAGTTTTGGTTTTAAGGACTTTTCAGGAGTGTATTCTGTTGATGTCTTCTATGTTGATATCTTCTTTTGATATCTTCCTCATGTAATCTTTTGACAGGAAATGTGCATTAAAATCTCAGCTATTCTACTATCTTACCCAAAAGGTTTTGAAGATCAACTTCAAAAAACAAAACCACAATCTCATCCTAGTTGACAACTGTACTTTTCACAAGCAAATTTTGTGAAACCCATTTGCAGTGATTTCAGACTTTTCCAGCCGAATATCGCATGACTTTTCGGTATATTTTCAAAACAACTTCTTTTGTAGATTATTGGGCATGATCTACGCTACTTAATGAGTCGGACAGAACTCTGCATTCCGTCCGAAAACAATACCAATATGTCAAAAAAGATTGATTCAATCCAAACTTTGATTTCGTCAAGAAAACCCCATATTTTTGTGCTTCTCTGTTCCTTAAAGTGGAAAACATGTGTATGCTGGGAGTGAGCTTGCAGTTCGGGGGCCAAAAAATACATGAATAACCGGGCTAGCGTCACGCACAAGCTTTGTGTTTTGGGCAGCAAATTTGGAGCAAAGGAGGCTAAAATTACACATAAACTGAAATTTTTTAATAAAATTTTTTGGCTTGTAGATGGTGGTTTTGAGTGCAAAGAAAAGCATGGAACCACTGGTTGGATAGCTGAGATTGTGAGCTGCGTGTTTTAGAAAAGAGGTCCCCAACATATATGAAAAGGGGAAACCAGCAAATTTGAATAATTTCCATTTGAAATTTTGTAGTATTTTCTCAAAATTTCCTACTATATAATCCCTTCCCTGGGGATCCTCCCAAGGGTCCCTCCTCGCCTTAATGATGGACTTGAAAACAAAGAAAATTGCAATTGCTTTTCATTTTAGGCTGGAGTCTTCTTCAGCGAGGAATCCAAATGTGAAAGATGCCACATGCTTATTCTCTATTCACAATCGGACTGGAGTTATTACCTTAGCTAAGCAGCTAAATTTCACAGAGGTCAGATAACATCTTGGTGTCATTTTTACAGCTAAATAAATTATTTTTCTAAAATATTTACAACTCTGCCGTCTTTTAAGATTCAGTTGGCACATGCCTTGGTAACCATCAGCTCCCCGACGACCGCCGCTACACTGCCTGTCTATTTCACTATACTCCACTTAAATATGCCTAAATTTGCTAGTTCTGAGTTAATTTTCCATGTGGAAGAGAACGCTCCCATCGGCACTTTTGTTGGTTGGGCAAGTGTTGGTGGATCACCAGGCACCCTGCGTTATAATATCCTGAGCAATACTTCTGAGCACCAACGACTACCCTTTGAATTGGACACTGAATCAGGAGTGTTGACTGTGGGAGGAGTGTTGGACCACGAGAGTTCATCTCCATTCTACATCTTCCAAATACAAGCTAAGGTTGGGGATGGAAGGTCAAGTGTTGTGGATGTGATGGTTGTTTTGGTTGACCAGAACGACTCCCCACCTGTGTTTGTAAACGCAGGCAGAAGAGAAGATAATGTGTTTTACTTGCAAGCATTTGTGGATGAAGATTGCTTGCCCGGGTTCACCATAATTGAGTTAAAAGTCGAAGACGAGGACTTGTGTTGGTTATTTTTGCTGCTGAGGGGTATTTAAATATAACTTATTACTTCTAGCCAACGACTTCCACTTCTCTATTGACGTGTTGAGCAATCCTTTAGGACTCTTTGAAATCGACAATAATGGGGTTGTAACATTGACAAAAGAGGGTGGTCTAAGACTCAATTACGCGCTACAAAAAGAGCATTTGTTAAAGGTTCAGTTGGATGATGATTGTACGCCAAATTCATGTAAGTTGAAAACTATTCATTAACAACATGTAAGATTAATGTAAGATGTAATGTAAGACCAATGTAAGATCCCCTCGACTTCGACGCTTTTTAACCCGATGAATGCGGAAAACTACAGGGGGATCAAGCACTTTTTTGCTATTTTTGGGAATGACCTCAAAAATTCGAAAACCGGAAGTTTTTCGACGCAGCCCTGCTGTATGTGGATGAGGTGTAACACCTGTAAAACAAGCATTTTATGGAAAGGTTTTTGATTTTAGATCACACAATATATGCATACATTACAATCTATGTGGTCGACATCAACAATGCCCCCTCCTTCCACTCAACTCCTACCATTCAACTGTTTGTGTCTGAATCAGCTTCTATTGGTCAACCAGTTGGGAGGGTGCTGGCGACAGACCTGGATGGAAGCAGGAATGGAACTGTTTTCTACAAAATATTACCTGGTTCCCTTCCTGACACTCAATTTCTAATAGACGCCCTTAGTGGAGAAATTTTGGTACGGTAAAATATAATTTACAAATAATTTATTTATTTATAATTATTTTCTCAATATTTTCAACTACCCTTTTCTAGCTTAACACTGCATTGGACAGAGAAAACAAGAAGACCCATTATCAGTTTATTGTAGAAGCCAGAGATGGAGGCCATCCACCCCTGTATTCCCTGAAAAACATCAGTGTAGTTGTGTTGGATGAAGATGATCATCCACCAACTTTTTGTGACGACCAAACGACTGAAGCATTTACTGCAAGAGAAGATGCTCGTGTTGGACAGTTAGTTGGGAGGATATGCTATAGAGATTTGGATGAGGTGAGTTCTATGGGGAACTTTTTATACAGTTGACTCTCGCTACAGTGTCCCTCCAGAGGACCGGCCTCAAGGCGGCAATATAACGACAACCGACTTATTGAAAACGATTTTGAAAACGATAGGCAGTCCTTTCAAAGTTTTATTCAAATAAACATATAACAGTGGGAAAATTAGTTTAGACAACTAAAAATAAATGAGTTAATTTGCTCTGTTTCTCGTTTTCTTTGCCCACTTTGTGGAAGTAGTCGCCCAATTTATCCGCTGAGAATAACAGAATCCGCGCAGTTCTTCTCTACAAATTGACGAACGAGATTGAATGCAGATTAGGCTTGCTGACCCCACGTTAACTACACCCACTTCGCCTTGATTCTATTTGAAGAGCATTCCATGTCGTGTTTTGAAATAGGTGAGCCATCCTCCGCTTGCTCCAAATCCGACTATATTGAGCATTGTTGCGATGTTCTTTGCCTTCTCCTTAAAATTTGGTGGTCAAAGAGAAAGCAGAAGAAAAAGCTCACCTTCACAATTGCACCAGAAACGGGAAGATACTGGCTCCTGACTTGTTTGATCCATCGGCAAGTGCTTGTTCCATATATTTGTGCATCCTCCGTGTGAGTCGTGCACGCTTTTCACCATGCGTGCCACTATCTTCAATTGTATTTTTGATTTGCTGTTGAGAATGCCTTATCGGAGTAGACATCCTTTCAACTGAAAATACCAATTAAAACGTGTGCAAAACTTTAATCAAAGGAGCAACAAAGATGTTAGCAGCCGAAAAATAAAAAAATTGAAACTGTGCTTTTTTCGGTTCGATGGACCACAAATTTCAAAGTATTTTTTTGTAATTCACATTTTTCTAAACGGGCCACTATATGAAAAATTCTAAAAGCATAATATGGAAACATTTGCTAAAAATGCAAAAATAAACTTGAACCTCTGTGAAAATCTTGTGAAAAATATTCGAAAAATAATTCGGCTCACTCTAATAGTTAGGCGAGGGGTGTTGGAAAATGGTTAGGTCGGCTTAATCAATGGAGTAAATAAGAAACCGAAGTTTTTATATATTCTCATCTGCTTTCTAGGGTTCCAATCAAGCAGTTGTTTTCCAAATTGTGGACGGCGATTCCGACCACTTTTTCTACATGGATCCACTTTCTGGTTCTATTTTTGTCGCCAGACAGCTGGACTTTGAACAATTTCCGAATTATTCGTTGGACATTTCAATGACTGCTTTTTCTGGCGAATACGACATTATCTTCAAGTAACTCCACATTTCTTATAGTTGCAACTTATTTGTGGTGTGTTCAGGAGAATAGTGATCAATATTGAAAATGTGAACGATGAACTCCCCAAATTTGTGGACGGCAGCCAGCTTTTCTTGAAAATAGCTGAAAATATTTCTGGCCCATACCCCATGCATATCAGACACATAGAGGCTAGATCGGAGGAACAGGTTTTTTTCGATTCAATGCAATTTATGAACAAAAGACCTGACAACTTCGTTTTTTAATTACTAAGATTTACTTTTTAATATATAACCCCGTTCCAACAATTATTTACCCTGTAAAACTGTTCAAATGACAGTAATGACAGTGGAAATGACAGTAAAAAGATAAGGATAACATCTCGGCGTGAATAAACTACTTGCTTCATCCGAAGACATTCTTCTCCCACGTTTTACAATTGCATCAATTCAGTTAATAGCTGGCTGCAAACAAAAAACTTTGAGCCAAATTCTGCACAAAAACAAGTAGGGGGCAGAGTGTGTCAAAACCGAAAAAGTGCAAACTTGCTGTAGCAAGACTTGCGTTTTGTTTTTGCGACATTTTAAAGTTTGAAATTTTCGCATTTTTCTTCGAATTTTTTTGTTTTTTTAAACTTGAACGGGAGTTTGTAATGAAGTGAGCATTTTGCTCAGAATTTTATGCAGATCATTTCTATACCGATGGATTTTTTAAAAAGTTTCTTTTG
>JAKMXJ010025458.1:0-11381 GCA_029339935.1 Anguina tritici
CCAAGGTAATTTAGGTCTGGAGGGTACCTGGATACCACAAAAGATGGAATTTGACCATAGCTTTGCAACAAGAGTCATTTTCAAGCGATTTTTTTAAATAAAAATGACTTTTTAAGCCTAAGGCCTAAAGCCTAAGCCCTAAAACCATTTATATAAATACCAACAAAAACGATTTATTGCACCAACAATCAAACCAAAAATCGCTTGAAAATGACTCTTGATACAAAACTATTTTCAAATTCCATCTTTTGTGGTATCCAGGTACTCTCCAGACCTAAATTACCTTGGTCCCCCAAGGCAAAAAGTCAAAAAAAATTTCAAAATGGGCTCTAATGGGCTTTCCCAATATTTTTTGGCCTTTTTCATCGTTTTCTGCAGTTAAAACGGCTTTAAAACATCATTATAGCCATCTTTGGGCGACTCACTTATACTTTAGTCTAGCCCGACGATTTAATTTGCTACATGACGTCAAAAAATTATTTTCCCTTGCTCCCCCTGTGGTTTGGGCCTATTTAAACCGAGAATCAGATTAGGGCAGGCCCATACCATATTTAAAAACATGGGCCGGACGGGCCGAGAAGGTTGCGTTCCGGGCCGGGCTGGACCCTGAGAAAATTGGCCCGTGCGCACCCGTGATCCCACGTTTATTGGGCAATCGCCGTGCCCCTTTAAATGCAAAAAGTCATACTCTCTCTCTCTAGGTTCTTGCATTTTAGCAGCATAAAACTTGAAATTAGCTACAATTTTCATCATCTGTTCAATTGGACCAGCTATATCTCCTAAAATTTACTTATTTTTCTGGAACAATAGTAAATGATATCAAAGAAAATCAATTAATCTAGACACAGCTCAGTCATTTTTACAGTAAAATTGCTTCTGGTGCTGCTCATTACACCTTTTCTCTGGCCTCTGCTCGTCTTGATCTGCTGCTTTATGGCCATCCAATGAGAATAAGAAGGAGAAGAACAATAAGAAGGGTGTGAGGACTTCCTTTGCTTACTGAGCGAACATTATTGTAAAGCAATAAATGGGAATTGCCCCTTCAGTCAAATAAAAGAGAGTGCCGATTGGAGGTTGACAAGGCCACCACACCATCAACAAGGATTGAGGAAAGAGCTTAGAAAAAGATCTTTATAAGCTTTGTACTGGGCCTCGATTTCTCCTTCTGGTATTGCAATTTGAGTGCTCTTTTAGAATGATTTGGACTACTAGGATTGTCGGCAGAAAAAGAGGAAACCGATACTGTTGAGTTGTGGGAAACCAGACACCTCTTACTTTTGATCTTGAACTTGTTTCGGGGAGTTTCCATAGATGTGAATTGATGACAGTTTTTGGGTAGGAACCAGACTTTGCAACTGGCATGTGTGCATGTTTTTAATTAAGCGGATTATGGAGAGAGTCATTGATATTTACAGGAGCTCTGACCAAATGTCACCATATCGAGATGTCAACCCATCGAGGCTCGGATGAAGTGGATTCCTGAAATTTGGTTTTGTTTGTTTACATTGTCGTCCTTTTGAAATTAGTAAAGAAAATACGAGCTTCACCATCCACACTGGCGTCCGTCGTCACAAGTTTATTCATCACATCACAACTGCAAAAATAGGCGGTATGCCCCATATAGTGGGCACAAAACACATGAGATCTTTCCCTATGTTTCTTTCCTTCTTTCTTCTTTTTCTTTGCATTAGCTGATCCACCAGAGGACGGTTGATCTACTGCTTGGGTTGCGGTTATCCAAACATTGGCATAGAGACCAAAAGAATAGAGACAGACGAGTTTGCGTTTGAGCACGAGTTCGCCTGACTTGCTTTCGAAAATATCAGAGGATATTGTCTTTCGATTCTTTTTGAAAAAAGCTAAAATTAATTCAGGACTAATCGTTCTTCAAATAACTATATTCGGAAACTCCCTTCCTTACAGTATGTATAAAGCTGTGACTGAAAACACCCTTTAAAATACTGATTTCGCCCTCCAAATTAATTATTTACCCCTCCAAATTATTTACTCCTCCCAGAAATTTTTGGCGTAGCAAGCTACATGAAAGATGGATGAACACTCTTCCAGTTTATCTGGATAAGGGGTTGAGTATCCTGAGTTGTGTAGTTTTGGTCACTCAACTCCGTTTCTCTTTAAACTGTCTTCAGCAGAGAATTTTGGTTGCGATGGTATGGTTTTCTAAACCACATCAGTTGATTACCAAAAGTAGCCCAGGTTTCGTGAGTTCAACCTATCAAATTAATGTTTGTTCTCTTCAAACCGCGTCTACTCCATAATTTTTAATAAGGCATAGTTTTTGGATAAGGTATACCGTACTCTCTCTAATAGAAGCCCCCTCTCTATTAAAAAGCCTCTTTCTAATAGAATCCCCCCCTCCGCTCTGGGGGTGTGGGTAGGGGGCGGGTCGTTGAAAATGAAGAAAAGTTTTACAAATAACTTATTAGCGGGGTTTAGAGATATTTTGTGTCTTCAAATATCGCCAAAGATTAACCGTTTTTTGTTTGATGTCGGATCTTTCTTCTGCGCTTGTTTATTTTGTCGTTTTTGTGAGCTCAATGTTTTTTGTTGAAGAAATATGAGCAAACAAGAAGAGTCCGGAAGCAAATCGAACATCGAAAGCCAGCAGTCAAGGCCGTCTCAAGCAAAAAGCCTACTCAATTGAGAAGAAGCTGGAAGTGGCCGACTACGCCGAGAGGTCTTCAATTCATTCGGCGGCCAAGAAATTCAATGTTGATTGCAAGATGAACAGAAGCTGGATAAGCAAGGAAAAGGCTTTATGGAAATCATAGTAAGATATCTGTTTGATTACTTGGACATTCATTCATAATTTACAGGAAAGGATCTAAGCGAATGACTGGCATAGGACGATATCTCAACTTTGCATGGTGAGAAAGAAGTGACAAAAGGCGAGAATCCGAAAGCTGCTACGATGACCACCTGCAATAGATAGTTGATGCGTGGGAAATCCTATCGAAAGAACTCACTGTCAAATCATTTAAGGCATGCGGAATCACAAATTCAACCGATGGCAGCGAGGACGATAAAATACATTGCTTTAAGGAGGATGGGCCTGTCCGGGTGGTCGAGCCAAGCTTCAACAAGCGCTCCAGGACAGAGGCGAAGCTGTTTGAAGAAATCGGTCTGCAGCTAGAGGAAGAAATCGATTTGGATTTCTTTTCGTAAAGGTCGTTCTCGTAAGAAACTTTTCTTAATTGGCCCTTTTGTAAGAAAAAAGATTTCTAAATGGTTGTCTCATGTCTAATGGTTGTCTCGAAAACATTTCCTGCAAAAACTGCAAGTTACGAAAATGTTTCTTACGAAAACATCCCTTACGAAAAAAAATTCTTACAAAAACAGTTTCTTACGAAAACAAATTATTACAAAAACAACCTCTTACGAATCCCACTACACCCGCAAATCAGTATTTTGTTTAAAATTCAAATTTGGAGGGGCAATCAGTATCTTGAAGGGTGAAATCAGTTTGATCCTATGAATAAAACTTTCTATTTTTATGAATGTGATGACTGTTGCAAGAGTTTTAACACTGGAACGGGTGTTTGTACTATAGTGAGAGTCTTGCTCAGAATTTTATGCAGATCATTTCCATACCGATCGATTTTTTAAAAAATTTCTTTCGGGCGGAAAATTTTGAAAATTAAGATCCGACCTACCTCAGTTAGGACCCGGTATGGTATTTTGGGTATAACTCTTATTTCAAACGTTTATATTTTCGGCACAAATACTTATTAGATAGAGAATTGAGTTCTCTATCCAATGAATACATATGCGCCTGTCAATGTCATAAAAAATTGAGAAAAAAAGGAGGAATCCCTACAGGTATGCAATTTCTAACTGTACTTAATTTTGATTTTTCTGTAACTTTTTTTTCTAAAATTTTCTATTTTTATAAATGCGATGTTGTAAGAGTTTTAATAAAATGTGAGTGTTCAAGATTATACGGGAGAGCCAAGGGATTTACCGTAAATTTTCCAATAATAGGCTACCCTCAAGTAAACGGCAATCTCCCGAGGGGTATTAAAAATACAACGCCATTCCCTACGAAAACAACGCCTTTTTTAAAGTAAAACCCTGTTTAAGCCCCTTAATTTGAGCTGAAACAAGTGAGCGTAGAGAGCAAACACTTCGACAGCCCATTGATAGTGCCTGATTAAAGTCTGCGCATTTCAGCACTTGCTCTTCTCAATGTGGCTCTGCTCAAGATTTTTGGCGGCTCTCTTCTTTGTGGTTCTCATTGCTGTGTCAAAAGATGGAATGGAAGCGAAATTGGCAAAGCTTCTCCGCTATGATGTTGAGTGCCCGTTTCTGAATGAGGAGGAATTCGCTGCTCGAGTGGCCAAGGGAAGGTGCCCACCAAAGATGGAACCGCCAACACCGACTAGGTGTATATTTCCTTCTTTCTTTCCCTATAAATAATCACAATGCAGCACAACAACGGATGCTCCATCTTCGAAAACAAAAAAGGCACATATGCTGTCAAGAGGTATCCTCCTTGATATTTTTAGTGGATTAGTGGGACCCATGACTATTTATCTTTCCAGGAGCCAAGAAACTTCTTCTCAAGTTCGTCTTGTTGGGCAAGAAGCGCAGTGTCAAGTTGGATCTGAATGAGCATGTGGACGAACATCGGCTGGTAGAGGGTGTCTTTGTGGAGATGAGGTGTCCTGAGGTCTGCTCAAAAAACAGGGTAGTGGTTTTCACGCCATTGAAGATTTTGTTCTTTAGTAGTAAAGCGTTTAACTTCTAAGCTATTCCTCTCCTCAGATTTGACCCGAGCCATATTCTGTGGATAGGGACTTAATGTAGGAGAAAGGACTAAGGGTGTGTATGACTAGTTGAAATTTTGCAATGCTAAATCAAATAGAGCAATGGAGCAATTCTACTGTTATGGTCTCTTATGATTATAACTTAGCCCTTTTGCTGGTATCTGTCCTTAGTTTTGACATTGAGTCACAGCAAGAAGTTATTGTACATGTTTTTTTTTGCCAAATTATTTTAAAAAACTTCAGGACAAAGTTACTTGGTACTTCAATGGCGAAAAAATCAGCGACTCATTTCTCAACTGGCGAGTACAAATAGATGCCAAAGGTGCCTTGCATTTGTCTCCGGTGTTGGTGAATTCCGATGAAGGCCGCTTCGAGTGTTTCCTCAATGATGACTGGAAGGGTAGTGTGCAGCTGAAGGTGGACAGTACAATGGTTATTTTTTATTCCTACAACTTAAATTCGGCATCCATCCCAGTAGTCATGCTCTGAGAAATGTTTTGTGACAAGACCTGGATTCTTTTGTTAAAAAACACGAAAAACGCTACAAAATTGCAAATTTTGTTGTTGAGAAATGACTTTTGGGACCGCTAGAGCTGATAATTATGTTTTCTTCGTTTTTAAGTATGTCAAAACATCTGGTTTTCAGAACGCACTCATGGCTGGCTATGCAAACTTTCTCATTGGGTCTGCGTTCTCCCTACTCTTTCTAGTGTGCTTCCTAGTCTTGTCATGTTTCTGGCCAGCTGTAAGTATGAGGGAAAAGGGCTCAAAGAAAAAGTTCCTCTGGATTTCACTCTCAAAGGATGATCAGGATGCCATGGATGAACTGGATTTCCAGGAGTGGTTGCTCTTCCAGGTGCCTAGAAATAATAACAAGGAGGTCAGAGTGGATATCCCCGTATGTTTTTTTCAAACTTTGAGCTTGGTCGAACTACTCGTAATTCAGATGGCCACGCCTTCCATAGCAAGTTCTCTTGAAGGGGAGGATACGACCGAGAGGAAGAATCAGTAATAACGTCTCCATTGTTGTAGTAAATCGTCATATGTAAATTTGTCGTGTCTAAAACGTGGTGTTAAGTTAATCAAGTAGGGCTTGAAATGCGAAGATTGACGGTCTATTGAAAATAGATCGCCAATTGTCGGAGTGGATGGTAAGTTTTAGAAGCGACAGTCAGTTTTTCACAATTAGCGTTTAACTTCATCCATTCTATGCTTTTTGTGCGTGTCACACGACGGCTGTACCAATAAATATGCCATTGGGGCTATCTCCCATAACAATTCTAAGTTAATCTCTGAGGAGCTGGATTATTCCGATTTTTCTAACCACAGGTATATCTTTTCTCAGTCGAATTTCAAAATTCAATTCAGCAAAAAGTTACGAGCATTTGAAATCGTGGGAAATTTTTTGGTCACCCTGTATGTGTCCCAGGTCCGTTTATACGTCAATTGTTTGCGTCCCTGGAACATTTGAGTCCCTGCGTGCCAAAAGCCGTCTCTAAGTGACTCTGTTGCTAAGTAACCTCGTGTCTGAGTGACCGTAAACCTACAAATTAATCCCCTGTACCCCTAGACCTGACTGTATCGACGTGATTCAAAATAGACGACTTTAAATAATTGAGCAATACTGCCATAGGTCAGCCTGAAATAAATTGGATAATCAAAGGCCAACCGCCAAAGTCTTTTTCTCGCTCATTGAATTATTTTTGTTTTAAGTTTCTGATTGGTCTAAAGGAATTCAGATCCAGTGAACAAAACGACAATTATTGAGCTGGCACCTAAATTTATTGACCTGTTTTGGGTGCTCTTAGAAAAGAGCCGACACTCCTTTGTTACAGCATAGAAATGAACTATTTCCCTCACGGTCGCTTACAACAAGCCGGAAGAAGAACATTTTGAAAAGAGATATTTCCATTTCTTCTTTAATAAACAGTCTGATGGCAGTATACTGTATTTTCTCTCATAGAAGATCTCCCCATAATCTGGAATTTCCTTTATACATAACTGGCGCACGTCTGTCTTCTTGGTAATTGTCGTTGATACTGATTCCGTCAAATCTCATTTGGGCTCCAATTTCAAAAATGCTTAATTTTCAAATTCAAAGCTGTGGTTTCTCAGATTTCAGCTAGATTTTACGTCACACATCCTAGTCGGTTCTGCTATACACATCCAACTTTTTTTCAACATATCTGCCACCCAGAGAGGACGTTTGTCTCATTAATTAACACATCTTTAGTCATAATCCCAATGCATTTTCCGTATCTTTTTATCATACATTATTACGATACCTAATTTAATTTAAGCTTTGAGAAGTTATCACTGCGGTTAAAAAAGCCGCCATCTCAGCTTTCGATCATCTTCAGCCGCTATCTTTTCGGTTGCTAGAAGCAATTTAACTAACTATGAGATCCTTTCACTTCTCAAAGTCAAAGGTCTCCAGGATAGGGTTCAGCGCAAGAAGAAGTCAATCGGTGACAACAGCATGGACATACCAGTGAATAAAATTATGTGGTTGGAGTACTTCAGGCAGAGAGAAAGGGGCAATGTCTATCACCGTCATGATTCTAGGTATGATTTTTCTTCGTTTGTGTTAAAAAGTCTGCTGCCAATGAAGATTTTTAAAAAAAATTTAAAGGGCGTTTTTGAATTAAAAAATACGGTCGAGTTTTAATAGTGAGAAGCTTAAAAATTTCGAATTTTTGAGATTGTCGGCCAAATTTGATTTGCCCAAGTGAGGGTGCCTAAATGAGCACTAACCATAATTCTTGTTTGATTCCAGCCGATGGGGTAGAGTCCCTCTACTACAGAGCACTTGATATCCTCTGGAAGATCTTTAGCCACTTCAATCTTCGCTCTGCGTTTCATTTTCTAATATAGGTGAATGAATAAAGGAAATTCCGAATTTTGGTGTTTCTATTAGAGAAAATACAGTTAAGCTTTACCCTCCCCCTCCCATTTTCGGAACTTTTTTTCTGATAGAAGTCTATTTTGAAAAGTTTTTCATAAATTTTTATGCATACATAGGCACAAAATTATTTGGTTCCTGAAAAAATAGATAAACCCTTTTTTGGTTTATCCTTGGCCCGCTTATGTGTTGATTTTTTTTTGGCAAGAACATGGGTTTTTTGAATTTTTGCGCATTTATCTCATTGGAAGTAGGCAAAAACGGTCTCTAGATGTGCTATTTAGCTGGTGTATTACTCAGAATCATGTCGCACACAAGTCTGCGTACACATATCTAACTTTAGGACTTGGAAGCTTGGGGTTAAGATGCGCACACACACATACCTGAGACATAAATCACTCGAAAAGGACTATGGATACATAAAAGCACGTATACATGCCGGATTTTTATATTTAACCAGATTTTTACATTTTTTCCAGCAACCAAACACTTTCCCTGCCTAAACATGCAACAAAAGTTATGAAAAAGTTGTCCACGTGGGCTTCTGATCTCGAATAATCACCCAGAGCTACGTTAACTACAGGGTGACCACAAATTTTTCATTTACTCTAGCTAAAATCTGTTATTCATTTAAAATGTCTCTTCCATCTTAAAAAGCCTTTTGTAAAATCGCAGTTTTCCGGGGGGTGGCTTCCCCTGAATAAATTCCAGCTGGCGAAGACCTGCCATGACAATTTTCTCGGACCAACCCCATTGGAAAACAAACCAAAAAAACCACAGTATACTAGCCCAGCAAAATATAGTCAGCCAGAAGAGGTAAAGAAGAGTTGAAAATAAGTAGATAGACCCTTGATTAAATAGAAAGACGAGGATAAGTGAGCAGTCCTAAGCATCCAACTCTTCGAGAGCAGCGATCAACAACAAAACTACCTCTTATTTATTATTCAGCCAAGAAGGGATGTAAAACGAGTGAGTGATGGGTTTAGGAGGAGCTGTAAAGTGATAAGACGATTCCAAGAGGTAAGCCCCTCTGGCCAAAGTGATTGCACTGGCTGTATCATCACTCCTCTTTTCCGGCCGACAAGCCCCTCCCCTCCGCCATAGCTATAGATACTCCTGAGTGGGAGGGGGAGAGGGGGTCAGTTGCCAATTGGAAGCGCCTGTTCCTTCTTTTTGATTATCCTCCTGAAACTCCTGCTCCTACTATTTTCGCCTTTATATTTGCTGCTGTTGTCTGTGCCAATTGTGGGTTTGGAGGTGAATGTTGTTGCTTTTTTGCTGGAACTCCTTGAACCAGACCAACTGTTTCTTGTTTTGGACAGGGGCTTGAGTGGGAGAATTGAGGTTATCCTGCGGGAAACTTTTTTCCGCTTTCATTTTGTATGTGTGATTTTTAGAAGGTAGCACTTTGCCACACCCGACCTACGGCTGACCCACTTTTGAGGCCAATTATTGGAAAACTGTTTGCAGATTCTGGTTTCTCGACTCCGATTTTCACGGGAAAATGTCAAAACAAGCGAAAAAAAACAGTCAAACAATCGAAAACAAATTTGGTCTGGCGGTTGGTCGGTTGCAGTCAAAAATCGCAGGACTGGGTCAAAGCACCGCCTTGTGAGTTTTTCCAGTGTCATGGCTCCCAATTGCATCGTTGACCATCTTCTGCAGCTGGCTGATAAAGACGCGTTTCAATTAACCATCGAGCAAGTTCAACTATAGTTGCGATCGGAGTTGTGTAGACCTGGCTTTTGATCCACTCCCGAAGAAAGATGGCGTCAACTCAGGTGAATCTGGAGGCCAGGCCAAGGGAACAGCAGAATTTCGTGTTCCTCAGCCATCCATTGCAGCGGGAACTTATTGTCGAGCCAGTTTCGCACCTCCGATGCCCAGTGAGGAGGTACTCCACCCTGCATAAAGATCAAAGTTGACATTCCTGAAATCAAAAATCAACAGAAAAGCCGATCAAACAGTTTTTAGCGGTGATAAGAACAAAAAGGCAACAATTTTTACTGTCGTTCGTTATCCTAGAGTCTCAGCTTTTGACTGCAAAAAGATCTGGTCAAAACAGCTCAAATTCAAATAGTTATGCCCAAAAGGCATTGGAGCGAAAAAAAATTGGGCCATCCTGTACTTTATACAGTCAAGTCTTGGTTTAACGACAACCCCCACATGCTCTACCCACCTCCATGTGCTTTTTACGACAATTTTTCAAGTCTATGTCTATTTTACCAAGGCTATTTAACAAGACCTTTTTTGAAACGGGCCGTCTGTATTCGCTACAAAATTCCTAATTTATTCTCACCAGGTGGGAGCCGAGTCTCATGCAAAACACATGTTATTAAAATAATAAATAGACCAACAAATGTTGCAATTATATCCACCTGTTATCCACCTTCCAAATTCATAGTGACGTCAACTGGCCATCTGTCCACACGAAGACAGTTGGTTTGACCCACTTTGAAGATTGGCCCAAAAATATTTTGTTCCGAAATGCAAAGTAAAACGAAGATTAGGAAAATGTGACCCCTTTTTGAGAATAGAACTCATATTAGGTTGTGTAAAAAGTTTTGTCGTAAGCCCTTAGAATTTTTTCCCAAAACTGATTTTCATTAAAATGGTCCAAATTGCCACTTCTAGACCCAAAATTTCACTCTGTGCTGTCAGAAATGCAGTTTTCATTGGCAGAAATTGATAAAATCAAACTTTTAACGTGCTTGTTTTGACAACGCCCATCCGCACGGTATTATTCCTTGCTAAACTTTTAAAATTCTTTCAATCTTGTGATAATGTTCCGATCGCGTAGCATTTCAAGCAGAAAATGAGCGAATTTGGCTGGACCATGCTTCCTCATCCGCCATCCTAGCCAGATTTGTCTCCGACCGACTATCATCTCTTCCTATCGATGGCCAACAATCTCCGTGGAAAAAGTTCAAGAATGTGGAAGAAGGCAAGATGGCTGTGAACAATTTCTACGAAAGAAGATCGTGGCTTTCCTGGCTTTCCTGTTCAAGGAATATCAAAATTGCATGATCTTTGGTTGGAAGTGGTTAAATGTCAGAGTTCAGGTTACTTTGAATAAAGTCTTGTTACTAATATAATGGTCTTGTAAGATACCTGTTTTATCAATTTCTGCCAAAGAAAAATGAATTTCTGACAAGGGATTCCTACTCAGCGTGAAATTTTGGGTCTAGGAGTGGCAATTTGGACCATTTTAATGAAAACCAGTTTATGACAAAAAAACCTAAGGGTTTGCGACAAAACTATTTATGCGTAAACTAATATTTTCTGTGGGCATCCAAAGTAGAGGACTCCAAAGGACAAGAACATAGGACATTCGGTGGTGCCGACCTCGGTTAGGCCAGGCTTGCCAACATTTTTAAAAAAACAAGATAATGATAAAAGGAAGTGTTCACCAAAAACAACCACCAACCGTCTTTTCATCAAAGAACAATGGTGCTCGTCCACGACAAGAATTGGGGGATAGGTCAGTTCACGATACTTTTTGGAACAGTCAGCTTGCGAAACTTTACCCCATCGAATTTCTTTTAGAGTGGAACTGCTGCGATCAAGAAAATTTTTGTAGCATTTTTACTCAGCTACAATACCCGCGCTCGATTTTTCAAACACCTTATAAAAACCCTGCGCTGTGAGCATTAGTGGTGACAGTACGGGTGGGTGTTGCTCGCTTCGCTCGCAAA
>JAKMXJ010025477.1:0-11797 GCA_029339935.1 Anguina tritici
AGTACTGTTTTAATCCTAACTTATCGCATAAAATGGCTTTTAGCGGTCGTCGTGAATTCTTCTGTTCATTTTCTGTTTTCTTCGTACTTTAAGGTGAAAAGTGTGCGGGTGGCCAAAGGAGTAAAGATCGGATTAAAGTTCTCGTCGGTGAAAATATTACAGACTCTCAAAAGGTTCTACTTCTGGTAATCGGAAAATCCGAAAGGCCATAATGCTTCAAGAATGCTCAGGTGCCGGTCGACTATATCGCAACAAGTAAAGAGTTCAACGTAGTTATTTTTTCTCTGTTTAGCGATTATATTTGATGTATGGCTAAACAAATGGGATGGAAGTTTGGAACGTCAGGGAAGAAAAGTCTTGTTAGTCCTGGACAGCTGCTTGTCATATCCGCATCTTTTTTCGGATAATATTAAGCTACTCTCACTACCGCCAAGTATAACAGCCTTGTTGCAGGTAGAAATCTTTTTGTGCATCAACCAAAAACATCTTCTGCCACTTTTAGACAATGAAACAATGAATTATCCATGCCCCTAATAAAGCTCATTATCGTCGTTTCCTTCTTCGCAAAAGAGTTTCTGAAAGAAGAGTTTAGTTTCTGAAAGAAAAGAAGAAGAGTTTCAGAAGTTAATTTCAACCTATTAAATGCCTTGCACTTGCTCCGACGTTCTTGGAATGATGTTACCGAAGACACTTTCTAGCACCTCGATAACCCGACCCCTTGTGTGTCTCCACGGTTAATTGACCACGATAATCCAACCCCTCGATAACTCGATCCCTTCATTAATTGGACTCTCTAGGCCCGGTCCCTTAGGGGGGGAGGGGATGTGTGTGGTTGGATTAACGAAGGTTGACTGTATCCTAATGTTTATTGAGTGCTTTGAGTGTTTAACAGAACTCCACAATTTTTGGTCTTTTATTTAATTTTAGCGCTTTTCGCATCCATGATTAATATATCTGCAGCGGTAAAAAAAATCTCTGTTCTATATCTAAAAAATTAAAAATGTCTGTTCTATATCTAGCCTTTTTATTTAAACCTATAATCCAAGAATTAATTGCTTTTGCAGTATTTTAGATGTGAGTGGCAGCTATGAACAATAGTTTTAACTGGTATTAAAGTAATAATTAAACTGATTAAATATGCTGAGTCAAGGTTATTGCCCAGACAACGCCCCGCCTTCATCATTTAAAAGGCAACCTTGTGCTGCTCTTAATCAAATTAATATCTCCAAATGACTATGCCATATGTTTGCTTTGATTTCGAGTAGTTTATTCAAAAAACTATGACTCTAAAAGCTTTAATATTGATCATATGGTCGAATGAAGTTAATTATATGGACCACGTGTCGACACAAATATAGTCGGCATATAATTTTTTGAAAGGCCGAATTTGAGAACCTGTTTTTACAGATTGATTCAGTTTTTGATGCCAATTTTTTGGTATATAATGTCAAAAAACGGCTTTTGCTTGGCGCTATGGTTTGGACTTGAACTATATATACCTTAGGATGCATCAGGTCCAAACCATAGGAGCACCTAGGAAAAATCGTGACTTGACATTATATACCAAAAAATTGGCATCTAAAACTGAATGGATACAGTTGCGGACAATTGATAACGGACGATGCACCAATTTTAATAAACCTCTTTTTCGCACGAATTTATTGAGCTGTAAAGTACATTTTGTAGCATATTCTGTATCTCAGTCGACATATTTCGGCGACTTTCCAAATTTTGATTTTTCCCCATTCCCAGTCAGTTGAAAGCAACTGCCCATTTTTGACTTTTTGCTAGGGGGCTTTTTTGCAAAATCTGAATACGCCATTTTTCAGAATATAAAAATTTGGGTAGACCCTGCAATTTTCATAAGCTTTTGTAATAGGGTAAAAAGTTATGGGGTTTCAAAGTTGCAAATTTTGGCTTAAATTTGGTGATTTTTCGAAATTTATGCCGAAATTTTCAGCTTTGTAAGCCTATAACTTTTTACCCTTTTTACAAAATTTGAAAAACCGCCAAGATATGCCGATTCAGATAAGCAATAAGCTACAAAATGTACTTTACAGCTCAATAAATTCGCGCGAAAAAACAAGGTTGATTAAAATTGGTGCATCGTCCGTTATCAATTGTCCGCAACTGTATGTAAAAACGGGTTTTTAAAATTTGCCCTTCAAAAATTATGCTCGTGTAAAAAAGTACACATTTCTTGAAACGAACGGTGTGATTGTACGAGTTATGTATGATAATATGTAAATAACAACTTTGAAAGAAAATCGAATATTAAAAAAGCAACAGGATATTTTTCATCAATATTAGAAAACCTCGCATTTTTGAAAAACCAAAAGAACCTATTTTCTGTGATCAAGTGTCTCTAAACTGCATCAAATTCCCACGCTTAACACGCACCCCTCAGATAAAAACCCGCACCCTCGCAGGTTAGACTCCTCTTCAGAGACGCTTTTATTTTTTCTTGATCGCATTTATCGTGTCATGAGCAATCCATAAACGCTAGAAACGATAAAAATGTATTCTGAGTCATTTTCTACATAAGTAGATTTTTAAATGTTCACCAAAGATTGACTTTTTGCCTTGGTCACCAAGGTAAACACCTTATTTATAGGTACTTAACCAAAGAGGCATAGCTTGAGGGGTTGCTCGCTGATCCTTGAGTGCCCATTTTTTTGCTACTTCATATTGAGATACAAACACAATTTTTAATTCCATCAAAAATACCCTCGCGACACTGCAGAAAAAAATCGGTAGAGGACGAGAAGTGACACACAAATAATGACTCCTTGATTCTAGTTTGTCTCGCTGAGAAAGTTCGGAACCCACGCGCCGAATTCCTGCACTTTTCCCATCCATTTGATGTGTCAAAGGATTTTGGTTTGAAAGCAGCTCATACCCTCTGCCAGTTCTCGTGTCGTTTGGCGTAAATCAGCATGCAACATGTTGTGTGTCCTGTTTCAATCACTGTCTGTGTCGACACGAATTGTATTCTCTCGAGACTAGGGTCAATGGCCAATTGGAAAACTCTGGTCCAGACCCTTGCTGGTATATATAGCACTGTATTATTGTTTGTTGTTCAGTTAGAAAAAAGATTTGTCAACTCGCAAAAAAAGTCGGCCAGGAAAATTTTGATATTTAAACGCCTTCTTTTTAATCCTGGCTTTCTTCCGGAATCTCGACGATTCGAGCCCAAAAACTGCCCCACTCCTCGAAAAAGACACATTTCACCTCACAAGCACACTGCCTCCCGCACCCAATCCTTTTTGGCACCAAAATTAGGGCATTCAAAATTCAGTATTATGTTAACTTTCTTGCTGGAGTACTACTGGAGTGACGTGAACGGGTTAGGAGGATGACAGATTAGCGGGATTCAACTTTAGTTATTTTGCAATTATAATACTATGATTTGTAAAAAAGAACACTGCTTTAAGATATATTGTCTAAAAAGGAGTTTGTCGCGCTATGCGTGTAAGATCTGAAGATTTATGAGAGAACGAATACGTAAAAATCTCCTCAAAATATAAAGAAGAAGTGTCTCCCCTGTTAATAGCAATGATTAAAGCACTAGTAGTTTTTATTCCGTTAAAAAGAAACTAGAAGACATTTGAGGTGAAAAAATAAGCTTTGATGACTTTTTTTGCAAAATATTAATTTATCAAGTGAAAATTTGGTAAATTTTAAGTAATTAGTAAATGACTCCGTCTCTCTGTCGCACAAATAAGCCCTGGAAGTAGGTAGTCATTAGTCTGGTTCTTTGCTTCTGATTTGTTAACAACTTATGCTAGCTTTGGATTATTTAAGTAGTCGGCTGGTGTTAATCACCTTGTAAATTGTCTGCTGTATTTTTAAGTCATTTGATTTTCTTCCAGAAATATTTTCAGTCGGACTATAGCATATTGTCCAGAGCAAACTAAAGAGAAGAAAATGCAAGCTGCCTTATTATTTCGAATTTTGACCATACAGGCAATTTATTCTACTGCAGCTGTTGGATCTGTCCTAGACTTTCGCGTAAGCAAAACTTTTTGCCAAACATTTATTTAAACGGGCATGCCCCTACCTGCATACTTTGAACACGCGGCCACTAAATTTAACGTTCTTTAGGGAAATTTTGTAGCCTTTCTTTTTTTCGGAAGATCGCATCAAGTGGCCAGACCAAAACGATGCTGTGGAAAACTTTACTAAAATCCTTATGAATAATTCGAATAAGTCAAAAACACGGTGTCAAGGTAGAGATTGCGCGTTTAAACTTTGACCTCATGGGTATACCCCTTTAGCAAACTTTTTTTTAGCAAATTCCATGGCCTAAAGCTTCCAAAAGCTATGATCCCATTACTAAATACACTAACATTGGTTAGCTTTTTTTTTAATTTTGACAATTAATGAATAATAACTGTTTTGCAGACTGTTATACAGAGCTAGACAAATCTTTTATTGGTGCTACTTACAGACTAAACAGCAACAAGCAGATGTAAAGTTTTCATTTTTTAGTACTTGACGTTATATTTTTGAATCTATTTACATAAAATATAAAGGTTTTCCAATTATTTTCTTACTCTTTACCATAGTTTTCAGAATGTATTTGCAGTAACCTATTTTGCAATTTTTATTTTTTGTTGCTATTTTTGAGTTAAAATGTTTGTTTTATAGCAAGAGCTACAGCTAGAGTATTTTTCAATCGAATAATTATCGCATAGTTTTCGATAGGTTTTACTAGTTGACGGAACAGTTTTTTTTTCGCAAAAAATGTTACGACAAAATAATAATTTTCAGACACATCTTTGTGTTAATCTTTTTTCCGTTACGTGTTGTTAACAAAATATGAATTGCTTCAGAGAAGATTGTTAAAAGTAGGAGAAACCACCTTCCGTATTCATATTTATTCAACCGTGTTCCAAATTCTCCGTTCATCTCGCTTACTAAGCTTTCTCTTCCACCCATTGCCATTTTTATATCCGTATTTCCCTGGACTTGGGGGAAGTTGTGAACCACATGCAGGCTTCTCTAGCAATTCCTCTGAATCCTTTCCCAGCATGCTAAGCGTTTGGCTATGACCCTTCTCACGTTCAAAAAGCCTTATTCCTCTCGGCATCTTAAAAAACATAAACGCTTAAGCAAAAACAGTTTGACCGAGTTAAAAATTTGATGAAAGAAATTAATGTTGTGAAGTGACTTGGGCACCCTCAATTTTTTCAAGTTTTTTCCCAATAGTAACTTGAATAATTCTGACGGATACAAGGGCTTTTTTGTCTCTCTTCATGACTGAAAAATACAGATATCCAAAACTTTGCAGGGAACAGGTGTAATCCTCAAAGAATAGGGTGATTCTATAATTATGCAGTTTATACACGAAATTTTTTAGCAGTAACAGACCGTGTATGGTTAGAATACCGACAGGAGTGCGCTTACATTTCCACTCTTCGTATTTCACATCTAATATGGTAGTTTAAGACTATCAAAAATGATAAATAATCTACTTATTGCTTACAGACATATGCCAGACTAATTGCCGGCTCATCCATTACCTTTATGCCATTGGCCACTTCTAGAATATACGCTAGTAAGTGGTTAACTAATGGACCAAGCCAGCAGCACTAACCCTTTTTTGTTGTTAAGGTGACATCTTGACTGAAGAGCGCCCTTTTCATGTGGCCTGCTCTCATGCTTACTTGGTATTTTCCGCTCGGAATCCACCCGCAGAAGCGCTTGAGTTCACTCTTTCCCATCAAACTGAACTAGATATACCAGACGCACAAAGAAAAGACTGTGATGGGGAAGGGATCAACTATGCGTTGCTGCCCAGTTATTAAGTTTTTGAAGTGTATAAAAGAGCTCAATGCAATAAAGGAGTTTAGCTTCAAACAGCCAGCATCCAAGCAATAGCACAAATTTAATCAAGACTCAAGTGGTGACCGGTATATGGTCCAATCAGTGCCTTTTTGTAGTTTGTTTTTACTTTCCTTGTTTGTTCACCGAACAACTTAATATGGTTTTGTATTATTTACTTATTATTCTCATTATTACTAATTGTCTACATATTATTTACTTGTTATTATATTTGTTTCTCTCCAATTTTGTTCCCCTTTTTAAATATTATTGCCAAAAATTGTAGATTCTCAGTTGTGCGTGTCCTCACTTTAAAATTCGGTCATATTACTGAATAGTCTTGATCCCCGAGCTGTTTTCTTTCAGAATATTTTCGAGGTCTTTTCTTGTTGCTTCACATTTTTGTGCCGAACAAAATGTTGTGAGGGCTTTTCAAGCCAAACAGCCGTTCCGACCACTAAAGATCCTCTAAAAACTTGTGAAAAACACCAAAATCCCTAAAAATGTTCTCGGAACCCTGAAATAAAAACCTGAAGTAACTGATGCATGCACGCTAGAAAAATGAATTAATCAAAGTATTTTCTTGAAAAACACATCTTAGCTTTGTAAAAAGTTTTCATCTGCGAACTTGGAATTTTGAACTTAATCTCCTAGAAAACGAATCATACTAAGAAGCATATACACAAATATTTGTACTTATTAGATTTGGCAGACTTTTTTAATTAAGAACCACTTTTTTAAATACATATGTTTATGCTAATGCAGGCGAGAGTAAAGACTTATGTATTCAAATGGTATTAAACATTTATGGTATTAAAGGTTATTTAATTAAACATCTCTGTGTTAAAAAATAGAACTTTGGCCTTTAATGAACAGACAGAGACAAATAAGAAGCGTGTTCTTTTAATTTTTAAAGCTAAATACTTATTATAAAAAGTACAGGGTGGGACACCAGATTCTCCCACATTTGTTTTGTTCATAACTTTTATATTGTTTTAATGCAAAACCTGCTGTTTAACAACTCATCGGAAAGCCCAGATTCTAGGATTTTATTTCAAAAAAAGAACACTGCAGTTTGTTTGTCGTTCACGGAGATATGGCTATTTCAATAAAGACTTAATTTCAGTCGGATTTACACGGATCAGCCGCAAGCCTCTCTCGTTGTCTTGCGTGGACACATTATCGAACAAATTACGCAGATACCGCAGGGTATAATTGACACAGCTATGGAAAACTTCTACAATCGACTTCTAATAGAAGGGGAAGAGGCGGAATAAGTGTTAGATAAAAGATTTTCTGTTGATGTCAAATGTATCTCTTATTGTTTACTATGCTCAATAAAGTGTTTAGATTTGTCCAAATATTCCTAACGGCCATATCCCGTGAACAACAATCAAACTAAGCTGCTCTTTTGTTAATACAATCCTAGAATCTGAGCTTTCCAATAAGTGGTTAAACAGCAGCTTCTGCATTAAAATAAAAAAGTTGTGAACAAAACAAATGTGGTAAAATCTGGTGCCCCACCCTGTACTATTGGGTGGGCAAATAATCTTATGCCGTTTTGATTGACTGCTTCTCTCACCACGCTTTTGCTTATTACATTGCCAATCATAATATTGAATTCGAAAGTGCTTGAGATGATCTATCACCCTGTTGTCTTCTTTTTTATTTCCTTTAATTTTACCCAGTTTTTAGGATCTTGAAATGGCCAGCCTCGTTGACCAAAAACATCACTTTTGACACCTGCTTCTCGAAGCCTATAATAAGGGTCAAAATTCCGCTTCAGGGGATTGTGATATTTGCAAATTCTACGGGGAGCCATCTATCCCAGAAAGGACAGCTCGGTACTGATATGGCAAATTCAAAAATGGCAATTTGCACCTTCAAGGCATACGCTCCTCCGGTAAGCCATCCTACTTCGACGAGGACCAACTTCGGGAGTTGTTGAAGGAGGATGGGCGGCAAACCTAAAGTAAATTGGCTATGCTCAAAAGAGCATTTCTAACTATCTTAAATCCACGGTATTCACTCAAAAATTGGGAGTTGGATACCACACAAACTGAAGGAAAAACAAAAGGAAAAATTTGTCTGCCGCTCAAAATCTTGTTCGCCATCCGAATACCCGCGGCCATAAGCCCCGATTCCTGTGCAGAATTTTTACTGGAGACGAGAAATGGTGCCTCTACGTCGATATGAAGCAGAGGAAAGAATAAGTGGCCCCAGAGATACGCCAAAGCCGAGGATAAAGCAGAATATTCCACTCAGAACAGAGAATGATTCGTTTCAGGGGGGACTAGGGCCTTGTGCACTGGGAGATGCTTGAAAAGAACCAGACGGTCGAGAAGATCCTCTACGCATCCCAGTTATACCAAATAAACGAGGCTCTTCAATGGTACAAGAAGCCAAGTCATCCTGCTCCACGACAACGCCAGACCCCATGTTGCAAATGTCGTCAAAACCACCCTCTAGGAGCTCAATTAGGAAGTTCTTTAGCACCCATTGTACTCCCCTGATCTCTCCGCAACAGACTACCATCTTTTCAGTTGCTTGTCCAACCACATGAGGGGCGTAACATTCGACGGCGAGAAGGACCTTGAAAACTGGCTCAAAGACTTCTTCGAGTCCACACCAAGCGATTTCTGGCGAAGGAGCATTGACCAACTGGTCGAAAGGTGCGAGCAGGTCATAAGCAATAATGGAGAATATATAGTTGTTAAAATGTTGCCCTATTTCATGAAAAATAGCTGAATACTCGATAAAGAAAAAACGGTAGAAAATTATTTTCCAACCCAATATAACATATTAAACGTAAGGTTAATGAATTTTCAAAAAAATGTTTATTACAATATAAAAATTCAGAGACATAAAATTAACAAAGTATTTGTTTTTTGTGTCGTTGTTGAAGTTAGTGAAGTTTAGTGAAATTCTAAAAAATCTATTAAAATGTTCAATATATAAAAGAATTTTTCAAAGCTGCTTTCAAAAATTGAGATGCAGACGAGACTCCCCTTCGGGATCCCTATTCCTATTCTCGGTTCATTTTTGTGATCAAATTCGAAATTCAGGATCCCGGTTTTTAAAGTTACAGACTTTCCATCCCAATTATGGTTTTTATTCAGGAACTGATTTGAAAAATCGTCTAGCGAGTCTAGAGAAAATTGTTGAGAGGTTCCTTTCCGTACTGGTGACCAGCATTGACAGTAAGCTCTTTTTGGTGGCCAGAGATCTGTTCGCCTACAGGCGGTCAAATTTGGATACGAAGAGTGCCGAGATTGTTATGTTCTTGAATAACTCGATAACTCAATCTGAGATCTCGATTTTGCCAAAACTGCATCTTTACTCAAAGATGCGTTTAAATTTTTTAATATTAAAAAATTTTACATGGCATTTCAAGTCTTTTCTTTAACTCAATATTAGGATAGTTGAAGATTAGGTAATTTGGCCCCAAACGGTTCTTAGTTCATCGGGATTTTGCCGCTTCCGGTTCCCTCTAGCTGCAGGTACCTATCCGGTTAACCGACCGGTTTTTCCAGCTTTCTATCATATTTACCAGAAAACAATTTACATCGCTTTTTTGTCATAACACTGCGCCAATAATACGATTATTCAATATTTTCTACATCCTCAACTTCTCATTGGTACTCCTGGATTACTTCATTATCCGGAACATATCTGGAGCCAGCTTCAGCTTTTTTCAGGTTTGCTTTGATCAATATAAGTGGGGTTATCGGCTCGGCCGGCCGACGACAGATATGAGCATTACCTGGAAATTTTCTGCTTGAGGAGGATGAAATTGGCGCTTTCTGTTTACAAAACCTTCGAAAACGGAAGCCGAGTGTAATGCATTCTAAAAGTAAATCAAAACACCGAAGAGGGGAATAAAAAAATTGAAGCAGAACTTGGCAATTCATCCGCCATATCTAAAGAAATTTGAGGCAATGTAGGTGATCAAAGAATTTAACAAGAAAGCAATACAGCAATCAATCAAGACTTTTTTCAACAAGAAATGTTATTGCAGGTGAAGTATCAGCTCTCGACAAAAAGATGATCCACTTCATTGCACGAATCAACCGGCCGTTTGCAGTTGTTGAAGCCAAAGAATTTTGTGCGCTTTTGTCTTCAAGCAACCAAGACAGCCTCAAGGGTTTATTTTTTCTCTATCAATTAAAGTGGCTTAGTTAGATGACCTTAGCTTTTAGAGAGGGAGCACTACAGTAAATGCACAATGCCTCGAATATACTATGTTGTCATGAAGCAATTATTCTTCATCTGTAGGATTGCTCTGTTTTATCATTCACATCGGATATCTTTTTAGGTCCGACAGAGAGATTTATTAGGTTTTCTTAATTCCACGAATAATACCTAATTCCTATTTTTATGATGTCTTTAGTCTGAAAATACATGGCATCAACTCAGCTTGGAAGCATCAAAAATTTGTTTAGTATCTTTGTGTATTCGTTATTTTCTGGGCAGCCATAACTTCAAATGAATTGATCACATGGTTGATAATATGCTGAATGAGTAGGAAATCCAAGAAGAAAAGCTACGATTTTTCAATTACATGATAAAATTTACAAAAAAATGAAAATAAAAAATTCAGGCCCAACCCGGTTTTTTTTATTTTCATTTCTTTGTAAATTTTATCATATGATTGGATAATCGTAGCTTTTCTTCTTGGATTGAGAAATCGAGAATACTAATGTATTCTTTCATTTACTAGCCTTTCAATAGTTTTCATTTATTTTTTCAGACTTTTGAAGAAGAAGGCTATCTTCATGCCGATTGTGGAGTCTCACAAGATAAATTTGGTCGTCAACAACTGTCTCTTAAGAAAAACTGTAGTCAAGCAGATGTTGGAGTCTTGTTGAAAGTTTGTGGCCCACTTTAACCATTCTGATCTCGCTAAAAACGACTCAAAGAAGAGCAGATAAATTGTAGATTAAAAGAACATTGCATAATTCAGGTATGAGATTTTGTGTCGAAACTTCATCAGTTTTGTCATGCTAAATCTTCAGGACGAGCCTACACGATAAAATTCCAGTTACTACATGTGGATGTCCGCCTGCTAGAGCAAAAGACTGTCATCAATCTCTATTTAACACGACACAACAAATGTCAGTTGGAACTAGAGACGAACTCTTACTGTCAACATGTACTCTATCAAATATCCTGATCTACAACAAATGCATGTTTCTGTCATAGGTTTATTGATTGAAAAATTTGCTGTAGAGAATAAAAAGTAAGTACTTAATTTGTTAGTGGTATTCGTATGTCAAATGGGTTCAGGATTCATGGTTTAGGATCCAAGGTTCAATGACAGGATTTCCAAAAAGGGAATACGATTTAATGACAATGTCTGATCTAGCTTCAAGAAGAGTCTAGCGAAATAGTTGAAATTGGTGCAGGTATGTCTGACTATGACATAGGATTCTCTCTGTAATTATTCAGACTAATCTAGAGACAATCTCGCCATTACCAAAGTTTTCGCAAGCAAATTTATTCTTCGGCCACCATAGTAACTTGTTTATTGATGAGGCCGCACTAGAAGAAAAGAATTCAGCCGATGCAATTATTGAGATGAAAGCCTACTGCAAGCACAAGTGCATCAACCAGAAGATGACACGTTTGTTTTCTGGAAGGTTTCTTCTAACACTTTTCTATAAAATGATGTCTATGCAGACTTCTCTAGGAAAATGACATATACAGGGTGGCCCAACATAAACTCCCCATGGAATTTTGGCAATAACTTTTTTGAGTAATAATAACTTCTTTTTTGAGACAAGGTTTGATAAAGCATCAAGATTGGTTTTTTGATTGTTTCGAACTTTATTCGCTCGGCCGAACTCCGAACAAGAATTGAGCGCGCCTTCATGAGAGAGAGCAATTGGAGCCTATTAATCTCGTCTCGAATACTGCCTTGAAGTGAATGGAAAGTCTGTTGAGCAAGAATATTAATTAAAAATCGTTGTTA
>JAKMXJ010025590.1:0-17392 GCA_029339935.1 Anguina tritici
GGGGGGGGGGTATAGTACAGTAGCTTCAAAAGATCTCTTCGATTGGCGCGAATTGAAAAAAGTCATGGCAAAAACAAACCAGGGAGTTTATAATGGCCCACTTTGTATTTGTCTATACTTTGTTTTGATCACTTCCACCCGAGTTCCTTGTATGGCATAACTCGAAATCATATTTTAACACTTTTTGACTCATTTTACGTTCTAAAAGCACAGGAAACGTGTTTTTGGGGCACGGAAGTCATTTCGCGAAAAAACTTGTTCTCATAAAATTTAGCCGAAAAAGATATAAGTATTTATAGAAAATTAGCAATAGTTGGCCATAAAGCTGCTTTTCTGGTTTTTCAAAAATCCGTCTGAGGATCTTGTGGTCGAGAATATGAGTCATAGTGCGGGTGTTACCAAAAATATCTGCCTTTATAAAAATTGTTAGCTCTTTTGAAGGCACCCAGATTCTCTAATAGTAGATAGATAAAAATGCCTTTGATCAGGATTTCGGTTCGGTACTTTCGGAGTAAAATTAATCTCTTTCAGCTTGACACGGTAGTTATCATGTGCCCTGGCGTAAATAAAGAGTCCTTTTGTGCTTCCACGCAATATTTCGATTGTTTTGTAGCACGCTGTGCGTTTTGCCCCAATGGCTGACAACTTCTCGAATAGGCCAATATTCTGTACGGCCCTCATCTTAATGGGGCATACCCACATCCTCCAAAACAAATCGGCAAATTTGTATTGGCATAGACCAGTTTGAAATTTCTCGGTTGGTAGGGCAAGAACTTCACTTGTTCTAACACTGACAACTTTATTGGTGCCTTAAGGCAGGCCGGGAGGTACATCAACAACATGGTTAACAAAACAATTACAAAGGCTGGATATAATAGGAGAAGAAGCAAGTAGATTCTAGACTCTTCTGTTCTGGGCAGCACTCCGAAAGTGGACAGATTACTGGATGACTATCGACTGGATACTTGCGACCAATTGATTGATCTGGCTGGCTCCAGGCACATCTGGTTGGATCCCTCTGCACTGATTCTAGATCTGATTCTGCCATTCCTACCAGTCTTACGATAAGTCAAAATTGATTATAGGCATTTATGTGCTCATCAGCTGGCAGACTGATGTTACCCATCAGTTATGACTGGTTGCTGAAGACCTCTGCTGGCTTGACTTGGACTGGCACCACCATGAGAGAACGATTAAGTTCACCGAAAAAGTGGCAGCATCCGTGGTCGAATCCAATCGGTCAGCTCTGGCGTTGGCTATCTTAATGGCTGTTGACTCATCTAGTGATTCGCTATCATCTGAAAATAATTTATCAAGGGTCGCCAAGAGGTCGGCCTGGTTATCAACAATATGGCACTTGACAGTGCTATTAGATAACTTTCTAAAGCGATAGTCAAAAAGAGTATGCTTGTGCCTAACTGGTTTAAAGCCGTAATCGAAAAAAACGTTTGAAAATACTCGTAGATTCTCAAGCCCGTTACCAAGCCGAGTATCTTGTGAAAGTCTGTTCTTCTATAAACCATGGATAGTGTCAATAACCAATAGGCCATTATGAGAGCTCGGGCTAGAGACGTCGCGGCTAATACTTGATAAAATAGGCCACTAAAAAAACAGATATTCGAACTAATATGCAGAGACTCAGAAGAGGAGCAGCTGCACATAAAGATTCAGACCGAGAAAATGATCTTTCATTCAAAATTTACCAAACGGCACCTTTCCAAGAATGCATTCTGGTTGGGACAAATAATGGTTTAAACGAATACTAGTTATTCTAAACTGCTTTTGTGTTCTTTTGGAGCCCACTTTCCGGTTAGGACAAATACTGGTTCAAATTAAACGTGCGAGTTCTTACACCTATCACGAGCCACCAGGCACGCTCCTGCTCCGTCCAACTGAATCAAGAGGAAAAGGCCCCCGACGAGGAAGAGATATTCTTTCAAGGAATATAAAAATTTTTGAATTCGCCAGATGAAAAGACAATCAAAGAATGGTACGGCCAAACTTTGATCAACTCGTCTTTATGCAGGATCGAGCTCCTCCAGATTGGGCTGTCGCCGTTCAAAATCTGCTTGATCAAACGTTTCCCTTGCGCTGGATGGGAAGAAGATCGCCTACTTCTCCTGCTCCAATTGCCTGGCCTCAATATTCTCTGGATCTGATGCTAATGGACTTCTTTCTGTGGGGGTGGATCAAGAGCCACGTCTACACGACAATTTCGCGGAAGAATCGAGTTCGCGTTCCAAGAATTGCTTTAGGATATGATCAAGAGAGCAATTGGAGCCTATGAACGCCGTCTCAAATACTGCCTGGCCTCGGTGGGTACGGTATACCGCAGTGTCCCCATCTCTACTTTAAATAGACTTGGTAAGTCCAAATATTGTATTTATGTGGCTTTTTCTCCATATTTGAGCTATTTTTGTAATTAAACCTCAAATTTTTTTCAACTTTTAAAATAGGTTGGCGGATTCTCCTATTTTTAGGTAAATACCAAAAACAACAGGAGCTCCAAGCTCATTTTTGAAAAAGGAATAGCGACACGAACAGCCTGACCTATACTTTGAACTTTGAATTTTGGGCAAACATTTGAAAAGCCAACCATCCAAAAATAACCAGGTATTGCGTGGGACTCAAAAAAGTAGACCGTAAAGTAATAGCGCTTTTTACTCTAATTACTACTACTCCGCCACTATTTCTGCTTGAAACATCTTGTACACAAGGAAAAAGTTAAAGTTTATCCTTTTTCCAGTCCTCCACTTCCTGCCAACACTTTAGCCCCTGCTTCAGTCCCACAAAGTCGTGAAGGAAGAAAAAATGTCTGGCTCACACTATTTTCAGCCCAAAGATCAGGCAGTGCCTCTGCCTCTCTGCCCCTTCTGAACACAAGCAGGCAAGCTGCCCCCTCCTCCCTCATTTATTTATTTTTGCACCAGAGTGCTGCGTCTGAGACCAAGACTGCCTGAGTCCACCCCACATTTTTTGTTTCGAACGTCTAGCTTTTTCAGCCTTTTTTACCGCTCCGGTCCTTTTTTTTACTCAATGCTGGAAATAGGCTAGAAGAAAAGGCAAATGCAGTCAACTAAAAACGAGTTGGAACTCAATTTCTCGCTATTTTAGAAACTTATTCTGTTGTCTCCAATTGCTTTCTCCTCCCCTTTCACCACCTCTTAAAATCTCTCAAAAAAGCCAAGGGGCAAAGATTGAGACTGCTTAAGGTGTGTCTATTTGTGGTGAGGGAAGTGTGTGTGTGTCTATGTGAATTTGCAGCAGACTGGCCTTAAATGGCATGTCTGGAAAAGAGGTGCAATTTGCAGGCCATCAGATTATATATCAGCCAACTAGTTTACTCCTTTTGTTGTAAGAGAGAGACATTTTTTATACATTTATTGAAATTATCTTGACATTATTTAAATTATTATTTTGCTCTTGCTCTTTTCAAATCCGCTTCTGGCTACTCTTCTTGTTTTTATTATCTTCTTCAAAAGCTCAATTTTTATAATACCTTGTTATAAAGCTTCAATTTTGCTTTGCAAACATATTTTTCCCAAAAACTTTCACTTCAGGTTTTGCAAGTCTTTTAAAATGTCTAAAAATGTGTTTAACGACCTTTTAAAAGGGCATGCTCATTCACGACAGCCACAAAAGGTGGAGAGGGACCAGTAGTGTTTTTATTGATTGAGAATAACAACCTAGTCTGCGCTATGTATTTGCTTAATTCGAAAATTAATGTGAGGTCACCAATATCTTGTCGGATACAAAACTGACAAAATTATATTGACTAAAACAATTAGCCTCATCCCTACCTTTCCACGAGATGCGCCTCAAATATAACAGCAATACGGTCACCTCTCGATACAGTCGAACCTGGATATAAGGCCACGCTTGATATAACGCCACCTTTTCGCCACTAAGCTTGGTTGGCGGGCAGTGAACCAAGGCATATTATACTTTCGATATAAAGCCACCTTTTGGCCTTATATCCATGTTCGACTGTATAAAAGCATTCCCAAGGGGTGCCGTTACATTGACAGTTGACTGTCTTTTTAAGGTAAAATGTTGTTTTTGGAAGGAGGTTATAAACGACACTATTAGTCCTATTTTCATGTCGAACTTATTTTTCGCATCTTTCTTTTTATTTTACTAATAATTGAACAAACACGACAATTGTCCTGAAATATATTGGTTACATTTGTTTGGCGTTTTAAAAAAGAATTAAACATAATTAAAAGTCACGTTTTAATTGGCATTTTCATTCAAAAACCACTTTGAAACAAATTAAAAATAAAGGGGAAACCCTTTTTTAAACATACAAATTAATTATAACCCATTCAAGCACCGAACAGACAAACAATTTCAAAAATCAATTTATCATCGTTCTTTGCGCAATTTTCATTCATTCGTTGTCCCGTTGCTAAAAATAATAAAATGCGACTGAAATATAACAACAAAGTTTATGTCTGTTCCACTCGAAAAGCTGTCTTACTTCTACAGGGTGCTTTACAAACACGGAGATTTTTTTGGATGTTTTCTCTGCACTTTTTTGTCATTTTAGTTCTGTTTTTATTAACTCTCTCTTTCGTTTTTAGAATGAATCGAGATTTGCGTCCAGCATTGGTCAATTCACGGCAACAAAGCAAAAGGATAGGATACTTGGAAAGCTCTTCAATGTAGATTTTAATACAGTCATCGAATAGGTCATGCCATTCGGAGAAAGCAGCAGCAACAGCGTTTCAAAGAGATCTAGCAGGAAGAACCTGAAAGCCGCAGGGATAGCATCGCAGCAAAGTCTTCGACGAAGATCAACTTGAGTAAGAAACTTGGACGCCGAATGGGAATCTCTGGTAAGTTATTTGCTTCTTTCTACTCAACTTTTAACCATCGCATTCTTCTGGAAGATGTTCGTCTCAAACCATACAAAATGCTCTCTCGATAGGAAATTGGTTGATAAAACTACTACAAACAATGAAAATGAGGTGAGGATTTACCATTTCAGGTTCGGTAACAGACGTCATCCGAATGTCATCTTCACCAATAGGAAAATCATCTCAATGGGACAATATACAAAACGACAGGGTTTAGACAAGGAAGCTTCCGGAGGCAAAAGATTAGCTGAATGAGCATCGCCAACCAAGCATCTCTTACAGTTTGTGTTTTGATCTTCGGAATTGTTTACCATCTTGTTTTAGACTATGATTATGGCTTCACATTCTATGGAAATATCTAGCCACATTTTGTTGATCCAGACTTCATGCTTAATCAAATCTATTATCGACAGAGCATCCTGAGACGTCTGCAGATGAATTCTTTGGCAATGAGATCTGCTTTGAATTTTGCTTTGATAAGACTTTAAGACGTCCATTAAGACGGCCTCCATCTTATACTGCAAATCTGACACAATACTGGCTTGTGAGGAATACACCGCGCTTCACCAACAAGGATCAATAGCTTGACCCCGAATTTAAACTTCTCAATATAGTCGATCCCAGAAAATAAATTATCCTGGAAAAATTCGGGTGTGAAACAAGCCACTTCGGACTCTCCCAAGCAGGTAATCCTTGTCGAAGGGGACAACATGGATCTGGCCACTTCCCAGGAAGAATCAGCGCTTGCCTCTCAACTAGATGAAAAAATATGTGTACACAATGTTATGATTTTGCTGTTATTTAATGTGGTATCGTGAATGGAAACATGGCGAACAATAAAAGTTAAACCTCGTTTCAATTCTGTCACAAAAATCGGGCAATGTGCTACCTATGCAGCTTACAAACGACTACCTATAAAAAATCTCCGTGTTTTTGAAGCACCCTGTACTACTATACCTAGGCAAGCGCTTGCAAATATATCAACTCCGACAAATTTAAAAGTGCAAAGAGTAGACAGATAAAAGTGTTGCAGAAACCAGCCAAGCTAGACTGCCATTCCCAGTCACCAGACACTACTGCTGATGGTCCATTATTAATAAAGGGCAATACTTAAATCTAGTACCAAAAATACCGAATTCTATTAGCAAACCCAAATTTTCATAAGTTCAATCCAATTTTTAAGTAAAAACTTTAATGTTTTCATATCGGCGTGTAGTGCTGAATCTCAGCTTTCGAACGAGCTGTCAGATGGTATTAAGTGATTGTCTAAAAGAGCGCATTTATGGGTTTGAACAAAGTAAATTTTTGGAGAAAGTGTGCAATTTATGACAATATTTCAGTTAATCGTGGCGCAACCTGTGCTAATCTAAGTCACTTTTTACAGTAAAAACTACAGTTAGAAATTAATTTTGAAAACCTAATAGTTTACAGTTGACTGCCCCGAAATTGATTGTACGGTCGAAACTCGATTTAGAGACCCCGGCAGAAAGCTTTTTTGGATTCGACAAAGGTAAAATACAATACATAAGACTCCCGATATTGTGACCCCTCGGTTTAGTGACCCCTTATGCCCAACCCCTAGGGGGGTCACTAAGTCGAGGTTTGACTGTACGACATTTTCTTAGTATGGCTGTATGTATTAACCGGTCAATAAAGCACTATACGGTTTACGCGCACACACGATGAGCATAAAATCGAGTTTTAACTGCGACGCCAATTCCACAGTTCGGCAATTACGTATATATGTAAGGCAGGGTACACCCCGTTTCCTCTTAAAACCCTTCCCCCCCAATCCGCTTTCCCCTAAGGCACTTTTCCCCATAATTTACTTTCAATTGATTAATTTACCAGAAATTGACTTTCTGCCGTCGTCCCCCAAGGTTTTAGCCTTTTTTGGGCATCCAGATACCTTCCCGAGGTGGTTTACTTTGGGAGACCGCGGGAGAAAATCAATTTCTGGTAAAAATAAATTGAAATGTCCATGCCCATGAAAAAGTAGTTTACAATAGATATTACAAACTCAATGATGCCACCACATTGGCTCTGCATGACTGTAGCAGGTGTTAGCCATAGAACACAGTATCAGCCAATAGGCTTCTACAGCCAACTGTAGGTAGGGGATGGATGAGTGCTCCTACTATTAAAACTAGCGCTGCTAGGTGATTTTTGCAATAACCTAATCAATGAGCAGGAAAAGTGTTGCGAAGAGTGTTTGCATTGTTTTTATGCACCAAAGACCAGCCCCCCCCCTCAACCATCAAAGCAATGACTGACCTTTCTCCGCAATCGATTGTCTGCCTCCAATCTTTGTTCTTTTCCCACTTCTTTTGTATGTGTGTGTGTCTTGCCAATCATTTAGAAAGACATCTCCAGTCAATATAATGTTTTAGTGGTTGGCTCCTTGTTCGTTTTTTGCCAGTTTGCATTTTTTGGAGTGTTGTTCCCAGTCGCGAGGGACTAACAACTTCAAGTTTTCTGCATTAAAAGGATCGATATTTGACAAGCCCTCTTTCTCCCTGCAGCCAGACAAGCCCCAGCTTTTTTTTATGAACAAAGGAAGGCCATTGAAAGAATGTGTGCTACTGATGGTGGGAGTGTATAAACTCCTTGTTGAAAGTTTCTCTAAAAACTATCTGCTGGTGGAGAGCAGAAGAATGTAGAGGGATGTAGACAGTCGTTTATTGAACAAAATGTCGCTGCATTTTGTTCAATTGATTTTTGGTGGCGAATTTGCTTCTTTGTGACCACGAAGGAAATGTTTTGGGTACTTCATTGGTAACCAATCTTTGTTATTATGGTCTCAAGATTATCTCCAGCAAATCAATATCCAACCAATTTATAAACTAAACCACTTTTTTATTACTAAAGTAAACAACTACCTTCTTACTGATCACATATTGACTGACTCTTTTGCATGGAGCAGTAAAAAACGAACGTCAACAAGCCGTTCATAGTACCTCCTTCTTCTCCTTCTACTCCATTCTACTTTAGGGAAGGCTGACAGCTGAGCAGTTCTTTTTCGCCTTCCTTCTCTTTTTTCGAGGCGTATTGCGGCTGTTCATCATTTTTATCTATCCACTCATCCAACTGCCAGCTCTTTTTCTTACTCTGGATTAGAAGGAGAGATATGACTTGTGTATGAGTAACTTTTTCCAGGCTTTTTACCAAAATTATATTTTATTTTGGAAAATTTTGGGCATTGATAGTGCTGGGTAGGGCAACTTAAAACTTTTTTGTGCTGAGGGTGGAGAGCCAGAAAAGCACCTCCAAAGAATGTTTTTGGACATTTTCGAAAAAGCTTACCTCCAAGTAGATTTAATAAACTCGTGTTGCTTAAATTAGAAAAGGTGACTATTAGAACCTTTATTTACAACTCTTGCTATTATGACCAACTACAACCTTTAGTCCATTGCCCAAAATAGCGCATAGTTTCAAAGCTTTGTCAAGTAACTTTCCAAACAGAACGGAACAAATTATTTCAACCCAAAAAAGGTAGCCAGACATCTGGTTGACTGCTCTAGTGGCAGACACCCCAAATATATATTTGCGTGCATGAGAATAATACAGTGATCACCACCCCTCTCTTTGACTACCTACCAAGAAGGTGTGCTCTCATTTTTGTGTCGACTTTTTTGTTTTAAGCAATTTATAGCCCTTTTGCCTTTTAGAATAAACAAAATTTGCTTATAATTGCGTTTCCAGTTCCAACTTTTCAGCCAAAGCTTTTCTTAATTAGTATTTGCTTGGAGGACAGGTGACCAGGTGGCCAGACACTGACTAGACAGCTCTGAGACTGTTTGCTTTTTGAAAGGTCGGAAATCAGCTTCCACTTTTTGGTAACTATTTTTATGAAATCTAGAATAACTTTAATATTCTTTTGTTCACTAAGTTGTTTGATTTCCAAAAAATCCGAGAATGGTATTTTGAGCAGTAGCTGGACAGACTAGAACACTCAATGCACACCTCCTTTTATTTATTTTATCATATTTTGTTTTTATCTCGCTTGTAAGTGGCCTTGGCTGAATTCCTCCTCGGTAAAATCCCCCTCACAGCGCCACATCAAAATTTATGCTTGTCTTCACAGCAATTCTTTTTATTTTTTGTTTATTTGACGAGGATTTATAGATGGAATAGTATGGGTGGGGGTTAAGTGGGGCTAACGGGGGCCTGGGCTGAGCCTAAACCGAAGCAAGGAAGAGTGAACAAGACGGATGAAGACGACCCAAAAAAGTATGGTGGGTATCCCAGAAAAAAGAAACCTGGGGATGAATTCACCGTGGCCCCACTACAAATGTCTAAACAAATCATGGTATTCTATCAATTATAATTCTATCGATTATAATTATGTACCAGAAGGGTTTTAAACAGGACGGGTCTTATTAGATACATCAAATCCTCGTCAAGCAAACCAAAAATCAAAAGAATTCCGACGAAGACAAGGATGAAAATTCTAAATTTTGATTTGACACCATGAGGGGGAATTTACTGAGGACGAATTTACCGTACTTACTTATTATTTTATAAGTCGTTTCATTTATCTTCGTTAAATAGCCACCTATGTGCAGTTCATCTAGTCCCTATTTCTTTTTTGGCGGAAATAGATTTTTGGGCAATTCTCTATATGTGCAATCATATAGTTGTAGATAGTTGTAGACTAGATTGGTTTACAGAATAAAACCACTTTTTTATTGGATTGCTACCTAAATTGTGTTTTATGAGACAATACCTATTTTATTTTTAAAGTATAGTGTAGTTTGTAATTTATCACTTAGCGGGAAAAACCAAGTTACAGCTTGAATTTAGAAATAATTGATCAGGTTACTTTGCAGCCTAAACCAAAATTATTAAATTATTAGGCAATAAATAGCCTAATTTTTAAATTCGCAAACAAAAACTGGGCGCTTATTGGGTTGGGGCAACCAGGAGAGCCTTTCATACAGATTATCCAAGTTGAAGTTTCGAAGTTCATCCATCTGCATGAAAAATGACACTTTTTTGCTTTTATATTAATTCACTTTTATATCGTTAATTTATTAAGAGTAAATCTATTGTTTAACGTCTATTTATGTCAAAAATTCGAGCGGTTACCCAACCCGACAAGCGTTAGAAACTGTAAAGGTGGGTTGGTGGGAACTATACTCGCAGAAGAACTCAAACGAGAGCCTCACCCACAGCCAGTCAAATCCCAAAAATTTTTGCCTGCCGGGTGCCTCTCAGCCTCTCAGCCGGCTGTGACTGATTTTTAGTGCTGATGTTCACAGCCGGCTGAGGATGCAGCTCTATTTATAAGTGAGGAACAGATGCTGTTAAAGACCATCCCCTCCTCGAGGTCTATTTATTTGCATTTTTTTGTTATTAAAAGCTCTTTTATGCATTCTAGGAATTTATGGTGTTACAAATGTCAAAATAAATGTTGGGCTGTAAATATATTTTTTCGGCACCGGTCACCGGACTAAAAATATGGTATACTTAATAGGCTGAGGAACTCGACACATCTTTTAGCCTAGAAAATCTCGTTGATGTTTTTATGGTATTTTATAATTAAAAATGGAGTGAGTTAAAATATCCTATAATAGACAGAAAACATTTCACAAAACAATTCACACCTAAACCGTCAACAAACAATATTATTTGCAGGAAAACCAGCGCCAATTATGAGTGAGCTGAAGAAAAAGAGCATTATTCAAGGTGGATAAGACAAAGGTTGGAAGACAAACGTTAAATAAAACCTACTTAAAAATACTAATCTGTTTTGGGAGACTCATCTTCTTAAGACCTTTCAATATCATATATAAAGGCAAGCCATACCCAATTGAGAAAGACTGACCCTAAAAATGTTTTCTGTCTGTTGAAGCTGTATATCTCATCCACCACCCATACCCCTCTATCAGCTTGTGCATCACCACAGCCCCCATACAGACTCATCCATCAGCCCATCTCTCGGTGTCTAGTGAGTAAAGAAGCGCTTTTGCGTTCACGTGCCTTCCAATGTAGACGTGTTCTTCTCGCGTTGTTGCTAATCGAGCAGAGAAATTGCCAACATAATACTCCTTGTTGTTTTGCCTGTATTGATCCGAAAAGGCAGTGTCTCATTTATTCCCGTGATTTTTTGCTTAATATCATAAAACATCTCAAAAATTGGCTCAATTAAATTTGTTTTCCCGATTTTTGACTGAACCCATTATTTTGCATGCCTTTTTGGTGTCCTCATTGACCACAACCATTGCTGCTGAAGCCCGTCATACACCGTTAACTAATAGCTGTGCTACATCCAACTACATTCGACTCTCGATTTAAGGGCACTCGGTTAAGGACAGCTTTTTGACGGTCACCTGGATGTGCTTAGGTGAGTGTGGATTGTGTATCAGGATTTACTCCAGAGCTGGCTATTTACAGCTAACTAATCAATTGTGTAATAGCTAGGTTGGGTATATTCGTGTGATATGCATGACATAGACGCACCCTGATATAACGACATGCTCGCTGCGACCTCACTCTTTACATAAGAAATTTGAGCAGCCTTTTTGCAAAATAAAGTTCTTTAGACCCTCGATGCTTTCCATACTTGTTTTTAGGGGTGTCGTTATATCGAGATTTGACTGCATTTTTTATTGATACTTCTATATTTTGATAAATTACGTCAATTTGGCCTTAAATTTCCTGCGGTGCGCATCTGAATTCTTTATTACCTTATTCCCTCTGATAGAGCGCCACCACTCAATTCAAAAAGGGCACTTGTGACATTGTGTTTTCGACACACTTTTTGTATGTCAGGCATGTTAGTGTCAAAATACAGCCTAGATATTCAGCTACATTTTGGTATATAACACATATATGAGTCACCGAAAAAAAGTTGTCAAAAACACAATACCACAAAGACCGTTTTGGAATTTAGGCGTGGCGCTCTATTAGAGAGAATACGGTAATTATTTTTTACCTTATCAGATTCTTCTTTTCTTTTTAGTCTTTTTATTTGTATCTTGAATTTCACACATATTCCTGTATTAGCTCTAGCCCTTTGAAAATTTTCTCAGATCTTAATGTTTATAATTCTAATTTAAAACTAGAGGTGACGACAGGGCAGGACCCTGTGGTCACCTCTAGTTTTAAATAGGTTGCTTTTTTAACTTTTATAGTAAATGTTCCAGCATTTAATTAGTGTTTTGACAGGCAACGGTTGGTTTCTTATACTCATTATTCATATGCTGCTTGCTATTGTTGTAAAGATGAAGTAACAGAGAATAAATAAATCTGATACAACCTGCCACACTTAAAGGCACTTTTCTGGTAGTTGGCTGATCATCCATTGCTTATTCCTGACATAGAACTTGGCGGACAGTTGTTAACTAATATAATGGTGGGTTTTCAGATTTTTTGAATTGAATATTATAAAAAGTCTTCAACGTAGAATTTCGGTATTGTTAAGAGTCATTTTGTATGCCAAATTAATATTATTTTAAACCTAAAGCAAATGAATTCAGCAAATCAGGCTCTATTTCTAAAATAGCTTTTTAAAAGCCTACTTTACTAATCTTGTAAACCAATCCGCTTATCCAACACAGGTTTTTGTGTGTAATCAAAGAGCTAAATAGGCAGTTCTCTACCTTTACACCGACCTTCTCTATTTTTTCTTAGTTTTAAAACGATTTTTATTATGTTTGAAACAATATTTAGTATGTTTAAAAAATATATTTTCTACATGAAGAGTTTATTTTTTCAAAAAAAAGTGACTAAGGCTGTTTTTTCCTTTGTCCCGGATAACCACCCATACTCAACCGCATGCAAAATGAGGAAAGTGACGCTGGATGCATAAAAACGGTACGCATACCGGAGTTTCGATATGCTGTGGGTCCCATCAAACAAAATTATGTTCATATTCCGTCTTTTTAGTCTTTTTGGGGTATACAGGTACCCTCTGGAGGTGGTTTACCTTGAGAGATCAAATCAAAAAGTCAATTTTGGTGAATTTTTTTGGCTAAAATTGGCCTTTTACGTAGAAAAGTGTCTCCAAACACCTTTTTTATCATACTAAAACATACTAAAAACCATTTTAAAAATAAAACTAAGAAAAAGAAGGTTGGGATAATGGAAAAGAACCAGAGGTTTATTTTGCAGACGATTTTAGGAAAAAAACAAAATTGTTTTGGTGTATTAAACTAGTCTCAGTAGTAGATAATGACTAAAAAGGTCGATACATAAATTTCTAAAGTGTCAAGACAATTTCTCGATCAGCTATTTTTTATAATCTTTTTGTAATCACATCTCTTTTATTAGTAAAGAGTAGTTATGGGTGATTTATTATAAATCCAACTCTAAATTAGCGCACTCCTCTCCTTTGCCGCACTACTCCGTGAAACTGCTGCTAAAAGGGTATTTTGATATCTATTGAAACACGGGAAAACATTCTTTAACCTGTTGCCTAATAATTAATAACCCTTCAGTAACAACAAAATGTTCGAAAAAATGATGGGGAAATATGTTTGATTAATGAAATTTAGGGTTTGGTCAGTTTTTGCATGAAAAATCAGCTAAGCGCTCTCCAACACTGGTTTTTTATTGTAAGGTAAGAGTAAGCAGTTAGTTCGATTAATTACTTACCGGCTTAAGGAATGCCATTGAGCTTAGGCAAAGGGCAATTCTACTAATAGGCAGTTGGAAAATTTGTTGTTAAATGTTTATTTCTGGCCTGGTTTTACATTGTGCACTTTGGGCACTACATTTAATTGCTTGATTGCTGTCTGCTTCTGCTGGAATGTAGTTAACAATGTGTTTAGAAGGTTACTAGTGAATACGAGGAGTTATTCTGTTAATTTTTTGCCTTAAAAAGTTCATCGCTTCAAAAAATAGAGATTAAACATGAAGTTAGGTAGTTAGGTAAGCAGCAGTAGTAGTAGGGTTGTGGTAGCAAGCAAATAATTAAGAAGTAGCAATACTCATATCTCTTTTAATCTGACTAGAGACTTTTTTAGTTTCAGTTTCAAGACATCGACTTGATCAACAACCTGATCCATAGCAATGGAGTTGTGAATGGTAAATCCACCAATTCTGCGCACATCACTTCGTCTTCTTTCTTTGAATCCGTCAACAACAATAACCCCAGCTCTTCTGCTACTATTACTTCAAACAACGCTGTCAATGGCATGGGCAAGAAGATGACGGAGAACAGGACAACAGCTTCGTTTGGTGGCGCAGCCCAAGTTGTGATGAATGGGTAAATTATTCGTCTTTATAGGTTTCCGTCAAGAATTTTCTAAAGCAAACTGCAAACATTGGATTGTTTAGCTTTGGAGTTGAGTTTACTATTAAAGATGCTTAAAACTGGAATAAACAAAGCTATGTTGAAATTTTATTTCTGTCCGCTTCTGTAGGATATATGCAGATGCGTTTTATAGAAATATAGTGATGCGTCGTAGTAGATTCACCCTGGCCCAGAGACAAAAAGTCGTTTTCGTACAACCCTTCCTGAAAAGTTAAAGCCTGGGCCCCAAAACACAAAAAGATCATAAAATCACTTTTGGGCCATTGCCACAGTCATACTGTTATTTCATTGGTGGGCAACCAAAGATGGTCTTACATAGAGGTTGATCTCACAGAGAGGCTCTTGTGTGACTCATAACTTTCAATCAAAAGTAAAATCTTTTCAGTATAGTTTTTTCTATGAATTTTTTTTCTACAGAACAAGAATGTCTTTAACGCCATCCAGCCACAGCAGTGCGGGCGATGAAAGTAATACATCTCGGCCGTCCTCTCCTACAGCTGATCAGACCATTAACAACTTGTTGTTGGGTCATCAGAACACTAGTAATTCACAGTTAGCCAACAGCCATCATCATCAGCAACAGCAACAGCAGCAGCAGCAACAGCATGTCAACAACACAACAGCAGCACAAATATCCAATGGTCATTCCAGCAGCCAAGGAAGAGTATTGTCTGCTGGAGGAGCAGGCAATAGTAATCTACTTGATTTCAGCATGTCTCAGCTTTATGGGGGTAAACTTTGAAATTTTAAGTAAATCTTACACCCTTAACATATGAAAAGTTACAGTCGAGTCTTGATTTTACGGCATACCTCTTCTACGGTACTCTCCATGTGAAGGTACCATGAAGCTATTACCGTGTTTACTGTATCTATCTATTCTACCCCGGTTTTACGACATTCCCGATTTTACGGCACTGATTATGCCCCAAGGGTGCCGTAAAATCTAGACTCGACTGTAACTGTGAATTGTTTCACATACAGTATAACTTTTAATAATTAGGAACCCTTATTTAAAGAAGTGGTTTATGGCATGGTGGTTTTGCCTCAAATTTTTTTATTATTTATCAGCATTTGCTGAACTTCGGAACCAAACTTTGAGTGGTCAAACGCTAATACATTCGAGTCTCGATTTAACGACACCCTAAAAATTTGTCCCCCAGCTAAGCCTGACGATTTTTTTGACCAAATTTTTGAAATCTCTTACAAATTCCCTTTGGACAGTCTGGTCCAAAAATGGCAAGGCTTCCGATTTTGCCGTCTTTTTTGGAAAATACTATTTTGGCATTAAAGTAGCAAAAACTCAATTAAAGCACGCCGTTTTTGTCTTAAATCGAGACTCGACTGTATATCATAAAAATTTTGATGTCAAAAACACAATGCCATAAACCACTTTTTGAGTAGAGGCCGCCTAATTATTAGAGGTTATACGGTAGTCAACTGTAGAGCTGTAGGCTGCAAAGATATTCTCTGAATCTTTCCGCTTACAAATAATTTAGAAGGCATTTGAGTCAGCCTCAGGCACACAATTTTTCTTTTTCTGAAAGCTTAGGAAACCTTTTAGTTGTCATTTTGAACTTTTTAAACATATGTTTGAGAAAAAACATGTCTTTTTAAAAAGGGTTTTTATAAGGCAGTTAACTTTTCTTGTAAATTTAGATTGGCATGGTAATCTTTGAATTTTAATAGAAACTACCCGTGTTCCAGATAAAACAATTCTTGTAATACGAATTTAAACTTAAGAATTTTGCGTGGAAGAGCGTAGGTACTATTTTTTAAATCTATAACTGATATTATTGCGAAACACCTGAATTTCCTTTTATATACCGTAACAATTTTGATACACCATATATTCTTTAAAAGGCTGCAAAGCAAGTTTTCAAAAAACAACCATTTTCTCAGTGATCTTTCTTCTCTAACTTTTTTTTCTTTAAAAATTATCTTCAACTGTTTGTTGTGAACCTGTTTACTTTGCCTTCTCTCCTAACACCAGTCCAAGTCGGCCCAACTCTGCAAACCTTGCCACCTATCTTGTTGTTCCCTTATCCCTGCGTTCTTTCAAACTTGGAAAACACCGCTTGCATGTTTAATAATAATCAAACAAAATTTTCGGAGCCCTTCCTTTTCCTTCTCTGCTCCTCCGATCAACACCAAAAAAGTCGCGAAGACAGCGGGAGAAAGACAAAAGAACAAACATGCATCATCCGCCCTTTTTAATGGTTCTGTTTTTTGTTGACTGACGGCTACCAAAAAACCACACAATTCTTCTAAATTAGACTGGATGCAACTGAGAAAACACCTTTTTACGATCTCTTTCTTTAAAATTTCGATGGTTTGATTAAAAACTTGTCGACTTAGTGCATCGAAATAACATAGTCCCTTTCATATTTTAAAGAAGCAACTTTTAATCCACGTTTATATGTAGCCAACAAAATTTTAAATTCCGCCCCATAATTAAAAAAAAATTATAGCTGCACACATAAATTCTTCTTCATTTACAACTTCACTTTAAAACATTAAAAAATCAAAGTTGTAAAAGCAATGTAAACTTAAACAAATTAAACCTAAATTAAAAACTAGCGCACGACTAATAAAACTAACAATATGTAGATCTGAAAGAATCGAAAACACTTTTTAAAAACTTCAACCTTTTTTAATTTTATAAAATCAAACCTAAGTTTATTTAGGTCATTTTGCAGAGCAGTTGGACGTGAGTAATTTATTCCAAGGGATGTCCTCACACATCAATGGCTCAAACAACTCTCACCTTCAACAACAAAATTCTGCCACCACAATTCCCAACAATAGTTTGTCAGGACCCACTGCAAACAGTAGTGTCCAGCAACAAATTAACTCACACCTCAACAATGCTGCTTCTCAGGTACATTTCCTTTCACAACATATTCTCTAAATTATAAATTCACTACAAAACTGAAATTGTTGAGTACATTTCTTTGTGACCCAAACTTTGTTGAACTTTTTCCGTTTTTCTGTATCATAACCTTTTCATCAGGATTCCAACTACAACAACAACTACCCTTTGATCAGCCAGTTTTTAATCACACACAAAAAGAAATGATTTATTAGTCAGTATTACATTTAAATGTTGAAAATGACATTGGTTACTATAGAGCTCGCGTTACGGTTAAATGCCAACTATAATATTGGCTATAACAAAACTTTAATCAACTATAAAAAAACTTTAGAGTCAGTTAATATTGACAACTTTAGAGTCAGTCTCACAGTTGAGTGTTAACTATGCAATTGACAACTTTAG
>JAKMXJ010025619.1:0-11056 GCA_029339935.1 Anguina tritici
GGGTGATAGATCATTTCAAGCACTTTTGAATGCCATATTATGCTTGGCAATATAATAAGGAAAGCTTGGTGATACAAGCAGTCAAAAAAACGGCAAAAACTTATCGATTGACCCAATATTAAAGGGCTTTCGCATCAGCGGATGTAGAAATATGTTGATTGGATATCCAGGAATAGCAAATGCATGAGTGACAGTTTTCTGAATTCTCATCTTTCTAAAAAATTATATTTAACATATTTAACAAGGCTAAAGGTCTAATGATTAGAGTGTCGGGTTTTTTGGAGAGCCACAGTGCTGTTTTGGTAGCCTCGGAGCTTTTTGGACGCCTTAAAGTTTAAGGTGTTTTAAGTCTTTGGGATCTATGAATTATTTTGATAGTAAAGTGAAATATTACTTAACAATTGTGCGATAGGAGGGAGCCTTGGGGTTTATGGCTCGTTCAGGAACCCGGAGTTGGAGAAAGGGGTGTTCACGATGCCAAATACTCCAACTCCGGGTTCCTGAACGAGCCATTCCCATCAATAGATAAAATGCTCAAAAAGTAAAATTTAAAAGGCAAACATTTTCACGGTTTCTATCATCTTGTACTTAACATTCCTCCTTTTACACCCTAGATGGCACGCACTTATAATTAAACTATTAAAATATTTTTGGCTTCTAGGGTGGCGCAAGGCACCAGCCAAGCTAGTGATTAACTAAAACTCGCGAAAATATTTGAGACACTTGTCAACATACTGCAATTTCAGAGGACGGCTTCCTCACACCTACCAGATGCTTACCTCACAACTAGACGTCTCTTTGTTTCATTCTCCGTAGAAGACAGACTTCCCAGTAAATTTGAGCTAGAAGAGTACTTTGCCGACTTCGGCGTTGTCGACGAAATTTCTGTGCATTACCCAAAGAAATGCGGGGAATATAGCACTGCTTATGCTTTAGTAGATTTTATGCAGAGCGAGTCAGTCAATAAGTGTTTTGCTCAAGAGCAGCATGAAATCGAGGACACCAAAATGAGTATAAGAAGAATTATTACTGCTGAAGGGGTCATCAAAAGGAAAATGGAAATCAAGGCGAGTGAGCAGGCCATTGAAGGTAAACTTTTGCTTCAGTTTGAGCACTAATATACAGGCTAGGCCAAAAAAAGTTCCCAATTTATGAAGTGGGCCATGACCGTCCTTGCACACTTGATTTACGATTTTGGGACCCTAGTGCCGGAAATGTCTGTATTAAGAGGGTTAAGATGATTATCCTAAGTATGAACGAGTCACTTTATTCTACTAAAAGAAGACAATGTGAACATTGCAGAAATATTAAAAAAGACCATTATTCAAAGTGCTTTCCTCCTGGCTCGTTCAGGAACCCGGAGTTGGAATTGGAGTCGGAGTTGGAGTAAAAGGTGCTCACGATGCAAATTGCTCCAACTCCGACTTCATGAACAGGTTGGAGTTGGAGTAAAATGTGTGCACCATGCAAATTACTTCAACTATTTTTAAAAAAATTCGCATAATATTGTAAAGCCACAGAAAACACAGAAAAATGTAGCGAAAAATGATCAATTAGACAAATATCAGACAATGATACACCCCAATTTAACAAAAATGTAAAGGTTCACGATGCCAAATACTCCAACTCCGAGTTCGTGAGCAGGTTGGAGTGGGAGTTGGAGTCGGATTAAAGTGTGTACACGATGCCAAATACTCCAACTCCGGGTTCCTGAACGAGCCATTCAGCCGCAGTATCATACATCACCTTCTCGGAACATCACCCGCAACTGGGTTGATTTTTTGCAGGTCTGGCTGTTCCCATTCCAAGTTTTTTTTAAGTGAGTTGTTAACTGAGGTTAACTGAGATTCCCATTTTCACTGCTAACTTTAGACTTGACTTTGGCTTTGCCGAAGAGTTTTCCGAAATTGCCAAAGCCACTGCGAACTGATCATTCTCTCGGTATATTATCGATTGGTGAGAGTAAATGAATTCAATTTTTTGTTTTTGATACGTAAGCATATTCTTTAACACAGCAATTTTTTAGAAGGTCAACCTTAGTAGCAAAAGATCCTCTTGAATCCAAATCCGCTGAGATGTGGCCGAATTCGTAATTGATTGATTAGATATGATCATTTTAAGTTGAGCATATAGAAAATCTTTACCTCTCAGCATTTTCTCACTATATTTCAGCAACCAGCAATTATTTCGACCAGATCACAACGGATTTGGATTCGGGAAGGCATTTTGCTACTAGTGTTGACTTTTAAAAAACCTTTTCTGTTCGAAAAGGTGTTTGCGACTTGAAAATCGAAATATTTAATTGATTCATTTACTATCACCAATCGATATTCATCCCATTTTTTCCAGTCGCTGCTCGTTTGCTTCCAGGTCGGTCTCGCTTCCTGTTGCTGCCAACTTGTTTGAAACATTTGATCCTTACTGACTGTGTCCCGATTAACGTTCAGCATATGTGCGATTTTTCTGATAGGATTTATTTGATAGCAAGACCATTCCCATGGCCGTACGAAGTTCTTGGGTTATGATTTGCGCTATTCTCTGTAAAAAAACTAACATTAGATTTGAATTTTGCGAACCCATACAGCAATTAATGTCGACCAAACAAATAAGAGACGTAAATAAATAAGCATGAAGGCGATTTAAGCAAATTTTAGACAAACCGGCAACTTTTTAAATGCGGATTTTTCTGCCCTACCCTGTAGTTCCCACTTTTTATTTCGAGATTTTTTAAATTGTGACCCCAAATTGCATCCTAAACTATTTTTCTTCTAAACACGATGAATAAGTACAGTCGATGTTCGCTACAACGATCACCCTGGGGCCGGTAATATGATCGCTGAATCGAGCTGATCGTTATATCGAGTGTCATTTTGTTTTGATTTAATCCAGACCAACCAAACTTTCAAGTCATCAAGTGATGGTTGAATCGAGCGTCGACTGTACTTCTGAGGAAATCCTTTTTTCGCAAAAATTTTACCTGATACCCCTTAAAGGTACAAGGAGCCACATAAGTAGCTCAATTTGTATCCAAAAATTTATACTTAACTTGACTATCTTTAGGTCCACCTCCAGCCAAGATTCCAAGTCTCTTGTCTTCTTCTTCTACCTCTTCCAAACCCATTGTTCTTGTACCTCGAAAAATCCAGCCGATAACGGAATCGGCTAAAGGTTGGGCAGATTTTTTATATTTGCATTTGCTTGAATTTAAAGGCCATTGCCGTCGCTAGCAATGAAATTCGTCCACATTTGAATGCGCGCTGGACAGTTTCTCTTTTGTCTGTCTTAAAGTAGGCTTTCAGGATAGGCCAGCGTAAATTAGGATGAGCTCAAACGTATGCCTAACTGCCAAAAAGTTCCAAAAAGTTTATAAGAATATCTTTTAAGAGCCGAAATAAGTTTAGAAAGGGAGGTTGGACAATTTTAGAAAAAATTATCGGTGATAACCTATAACAGCAATTAAACTAACTAGATAATTAGGATGTACATTAGGGTATCGCAAAGTCGGTTAATTGACCAGATTTTTTTGAGCTTTAACCTGGATTCGAGCACCAAGTATGGTCAAATGTCGGTTAATTTACTGTAACAAAATCAAAAACGGGGTCTTGGACATTTAATTGAACGACTATCAATTAGCGACACTCGATTAGCAACCCTATAGATTGGCGATCCTTTACACAGTATTTAGCGAGAGAACTATTGATGTAAAGTCTCGGTGGCAGCGGATGGTCCTTGCACGAGATTTTCGTCTTCTTCCACTTGACGCGCTTTACAAGGCATCTTGTGCAGTCGTAGTAGACAGCTTTGATCCCACCCTACTGCCAAATAATTTCCTTTTCTTGACCGGCCATTTTTAGCATTTCTCCTGTTCTGCGAAATCAGTCACTGCTAGCTTCTTACTCCCGATATGATTGTTGTAGGTGAAGATTATTTCGGATCTATAAAGAAATGTCCCATAAAAGCACCTTAGAATCAGAAACACAAACAATTACGCAAAACAAGAACTGCATACAAAAAAGAACGGATCTCTTGAAATTTTTGAAAAGGGTTCAGGTACCCTCCAGAGTATGCTTACCTTGGAGAATCAAGGCAAAAATCCAATATCGAATATATAGGGAAGTTTTTAGAGTATGGGAATTGCTTGGGAGACAATAAAAGCTGATTTTAAAAATTATTGAGGAAGTGGTGTATATCAGACTAGAGCCAAAAAGGGTTGTAATCAAAAAACTATTTCAGAATACGTCTCCGCTCCTATTGTCTTCAACTCAAGTGGACCTGCTAGTCGATTGAAGAACTATGGATATGCTCGGAATCAGGAATCAACTCGATAATATATTGATAAGATATGATAAAGTTACTTATTTGACTGTATGTTGTTGTGTATTCCAATAAATTTGCTGACGTACTTAACCAATTATCTGTCCTCTAAAGTCAGCTCATCGTCTTATACATGCACATTTTTGGCACAAAATAGACCCAAGAAAAAAACAGACATGGAAAATGTGACTTCTCCCAGTCTTTTTTGTCACAGGTTAATAGGTGAGAATGGTTTCGAGCATTTCAGACGCAGCTTTAAGTAACCGTGTTTAGACGATCAGAGCTATGCATCCACCTACATGAAAATTAAGCACAACTGGGCTTATCCCATTGCTCAGGTACTTCGATTTTCGGAATTGTTTTGCCGAAAGTATATTTATGTTTAGAACTGGAAAGAGAGAAGCGATCCTCAAAAAGTGGTCTATGAAGATTGTGGCATTGCCTCTTATTTACTGGTAAGTTTTTTACGGACCTAGGACAGCTGGCTATAGTTTTTTTGGTACTTATCCCGTTTATCTCTCCCACCCCTCCCGTTTACCCCTCTAAAAATGCGTATTTTTTATACGACCTTTTTATTCTGAAACCCCCCGGTATCCAAAATGTCCTCAGGGATTTGAACCTGAGAGCAAAACCACAAAAAATCGTTTACTACCGAGATATGACCACAAGTTTGACTACTTTCATTTTGAAACAGTGACCGTCCAACTTGTGAATGATTTTCTTCTTTGTGGATTCGGATTTATGGGAACATTTCGCCTACTGAAGGGCATCAGAATAAAAAGATCTTCTCAAAAATGAATACTTTTATTGGAGAATGTCAAAAAATCTAAAAAAGTATGACCAACTGTCGTTTTACCATTTTTAGACGTTATTAGGTTCTACCGATCACTAGTGAAATTTTTTAGTGGGGTCTTTTAGCCCCTGTGAAAATTTGTTAATGGGCTGTAGTGAAACCACATAACAAATCTCGAGGCAATAAAATTACATACAGAAAAAATTTCTCGTGTATGTTTCGGCGGGTCTCAAAACACGCTTTTATCGTTAGCCTGTAGTTACTGTAGTTACAGTACCGTAACCGCAGACCGTAGCCGGAGGACGCGACAAAAGCTGACTTTGAAAAACGTTTCGGTGGGGGGAGGTGTACTTAAGTGGCGCCAAAACTCTTGTTACCTCTTAGAAAATAAAAGATGGTATTTTTGTGTGTTATTTTGGATTTGACTACGATTTTTGTCCTTTTTCATATCTTTTCATAAAATCCTACTTTTCAAGAACTTTTGCCACATTCCGTGACATTTATTTTGCTTCCTGTCTCCTCGTGGTTTAGAGAAAACCAAAAAAGTGGGAATCTAAGTATCCCACAACCAGTATCGAACATTTTGGAATTCCTAACCCTTGAACCCTTTTTGTCTGTTCAGGAGTTATGGAACAAATATGACATCTGCCCTCACAAATTTGCTGATCTTGGATGTGGAAACGGCTTGTTGGTCTACCTACTTGCCAAACAAAACTCTAATGGCATTGGAATCGACGTGCGAAAGCGCAAAATATGGGAACAACTGGCAGATACGGCAGAACTGCACCAAACTCCAATCGACCCAACCTCCCCCTCCACTTCAGCCTTCTTGGAGGGGATCGACTTTTTGATTGGTAACCATAGCGACGAGTTGACACCCTGGATACCTGTGCTTGCTGCTAGGTTTGACCATTTTCTGGATAATATAGTTTTTGATAGAGTAGTCAGATGGAGACATGGTTTTTTGGGCTTTTTACTAGCACGCCCGTATTTCTAAAAAATTAGTTTTCCATTAAGAGTCCTAATAGTTAAATATAGCCCATAGGATCTGAGTTTGTAAACACAGTGTCCAAAAATGGCTTCTTTTCTTAGATATTGCCAGAATTATGTGTTCCAATAATATGGTATGTGTATGACTTCTTACTATCGCCATGTCTTAGCAATTATCCTATGCAAAATTCTGGTGCCAAATTCAGATTTCTCAGGTTCTTTACCACACTAGATGCTGATTATAAATAAAAGTTCTAACCAAATGGCAGACTGCTACGACCTCAAGAAAAAAGTCTCCTCAAAAGAAAAATGCACAGTTCGTGATATCACGAAGTGTCCATCAGGAACTGTCCTACGTCCATGTTTTTGGTGTCTTTGCAAGTAAATGATGGTTGATCTATATCCATTGCGAACAAGGGGCATTGTGTTGTCTTTGCGAGGGAAGCCATCAACACCCACCCGAACCACGTGCCCCGATGTTTCTGGTCGAGAATGTCCCCTGATGGCAGGAAGAATTTCGCGTTGCTGTAGATAATTCAGGGGTCACAGTACGACTAAACCGAGAATGACTATATCGGGGGACATTATGACCGGGGGTATTATGTCAGGAGACATTTTGTCTGTGTCCCATAATTGTCACTGTTTCAGTAAAACCTCGATATAATCTACCCTTCTCGAATTCGAACCCCACCTGGGTCCGCACAATTTTTTAACCCGTTTTTCAAAGTCTTTTGCCAGTTCTTATGTTCATGTCTTTAAATTTTTTTCTGTGGAACTCAAAAATCTTTCCTTTAAAAAGGAAAGCCTCGATACAACTTACCCTTATTTCTGATTTGGGCTAAACTATGGAATCCCTATCTCATCTAGAACTAATTGTTTTTTAATCCTAATGCTTTCTTGTGCATTTATTTTGAAAGTAAAGGTGAAAAAACAAATGGGAAAACAAATTTTTTTACGATATTTGTAACCCACCAACAAATGTGTAAATATGACCAAGTGACACATCGCCCCCTCCCCCTTTAATTTATTTTTGTCTGTTTTTACAATGTTTTACTGTTGTATTTTTCTAGGCATGGCTCTAAATCTCGTACATCTCTACAGTATTTGTAATGTGCAACCCAACTCAACCAAACAAGCCGAAACTCTGTAGACAGAGTCCAGCACCCAAAAGTACCATCTGAAATATTCGATTTGATCGAATATTTCAGATCATAAAATCGCCTCTATCCGTTGCAAACAGGTGGCATTGTGCCGTCTTTGCGAGCGAAGCGAGCAACACCCACCCAGATGTTGTGACTTTGAAAGTTAATAAAAGATTTAAAAAACTTGTCTCCCAATCGTTTTTCCACTTATATCTTTAAAATTAATGCAAAAGAAAGCATTGGAAGTGAAAAATAATCGATTTCGGGCGAGATAGGGATTCCGTAGTCCGGCCCTGATTTGAGGTATCTTATATCGATGTTTTGCCTTTTTAAGGAAAAAGTTGTTGAGTTCACAGAAAACAATTTCTGAAGACAATACAGAAAACAATTCAATTTCTGACTCGGAATCCTTGATATTTTTTGGCTTGGGGACATGAATATCAGAAAGGCTTCGAAAATTGGGGTAAAAAATGGTCGGACCCAGCTGGGGGTCAGATTCGAGGATTGTGGGTAATATGGAGGTTTGACTGTGTTAAACATTAGAAAATTTGGGGCTTTTATTGTAGGGTTTGAGAACCATTCCAAACTGGCAATTCATCTAATCTTTTTGCAGGTTAAAATGCAACTTTTTTCTTCTCCCCTGCTGTGCCTACGACTTCTTCTGTAAATTCTCGAAGAACTCAAGGAAAGAGATAAAAGGAGTAGGAGTTCAGGACACTTACTACAATTTTATCCGAAGCAATATTCAAAAGCTAGGCTTTGATTTGAAGGAGGATCACCTTAAAATCCCCTCAAGGAAAACGGTATTTTCTTAACAACGATTGCAAACAAAATATTGTTTCGAGTCTTTTAGAAATGCTTTATTGGTACAATCCCAAGTAATGGTCTGCCTGAAAATGTGGAGGATATTATTGAGCAACTTTTATCAGTCGCCAGACAAGTCAAACCCACATTTTCTATTCGTCCAGCCATACAGGAAGTAATTTTTGACGTGGTTATAGGGTATAGGTTTAGGTATAGGTATAGGCCGGTCATTCTTTGGCCAAGCTGAAGACTTTGAAAAGACGCTAGGTTGCTGAGATTTAACTAAAGTTTAGGTGGGCTAGGTAAGAAATTTAGTTGGCAGCTAACTTCGATCATATCTCAGCAACCAATAATTACGGAATTATCTCTTGTTATTCGGATTTCTGAGTGGTTTTTAGTGGGTCTCAACAAAAAGAGTCTCAGAAAAAATGATTCCTTTGATCTGCTAGAAAAATTAAGAAAAGAGCATATAAAAATGGCCGTAAGCGCATACGCAACCATACTCTCTTTTAGTTACGCAATTGCACCGCTATACCACAAGACCTTCGAATGGCTATCACAAAAAAGTTCTTCGACTACCTCTTTGTACTTGAAAACGATGGCTCAAAGTAGTTTTTTTCATCAACTAACAAATAAACTTTTCATTATTACAACTTTTTGATGGTTTCTTTAGTGTCTGGCGCTGTGGCAGCTCTGCCTCCTTGCTGGAACTGGCCAATCTGCTCTCTGACGAAGAAAAACAGCTGATGAAGAATCAAGACGGAGGCATGAAGACATTTTTGAAGAACCAACATCAAGTGTTTCTTGCCAGAAGTGGGCGAGTGGAGATCAGAAATTGGCCTGTGGTCTACAAAGAGTTCCTGCAAAAGCCAAAGATACAAGAAAATTTTCAAAAGAGTCCATGCTGGTTTTATTTCAACCATCCGGATGGGTGTCCCGTAGATGAAGCTCTTTGTCCTTTTAGTCATGCCAATAAATTGTTGTGAAACTAATGTTAGACGAGATAATGATGAGCTCTTTATTTAATTATTAAGTAGATGGCAAACATGTGTAAACACTTTTACACACACTCCTTTAAATTCGACGAAATCTCAATGGACTCTCATTCAAGATGAACTTTTGAAGCTGAGATTGACGCTATAGAAATCTTCGTCTCGATAAAATAATATCGGATTTTTGTAAAATTTATTCAGAAGCGTGAAAAAGACGGTGTACGGCTGATCTTGTTTCTTAAAAGAGCTAGATTGGGAAGGAAGGGATAAGAACGAAATCAATTTTTAGAAATAGCTAAGGGACGACAAAAACGAACTTATTGTATTTTTTCTAATAGAACGACATGAAGTTATATTTTTCAACCTCCCTCCACCCTTTTTGTTCTATTAGAGACCGTCATACCATTTTGAAACCTCAATATTCCACGCGAAATTAGACAAAAGAGCTTTATTATAAACATCCTAACGAAATACTAGTGTCATACTCGAGATTTTCTTCTTCTTTTTCCAAACCGATTTCTTCGAGCTGACCAGCCAACTTTCTGTCCTCACGCGCCAGCTTCAGCTTAGCTCGACCACTTCGAACCGGACCATCAGGGTTGAAGCAGTGAATTTCACCATCCTTGCTTTCATCCATTGCATTAGTGATTCCACATGCCTTGAACGAGTTGATGATAAGCTCCTTCGATATGTTTTTCCAGGCTTCGATAATCCATTCAAGATAGACGGCCATCGGAGCAGCTTTCGGATTTCCTCCCTTTGTTACTTCCTTCTCTCCGTGCATCATCGAATCATTGTAGAGTTCGCTAATCTTGGCCTTAAACGCAGAACTCAAACTGGCGTCAGGAGCCTAAAGAAGTTCAATCACTAAGTAATGGCCACAAGAATAAAGACGGCAGATAGACAAAAAATAAACCTCGATGAATTTGGTAAATCCTCCCGGAATTACTGCTGTATCGAATCCGCACCACCGCACCACGAATCCGCAACACCACCTTTGTCGCCTCAGAAATGTGACACCGAAGGAAATACCAGACGAGAAGTCGATTGCCGATCGGTAATTGTCCAATCACACGTGTCAAGTAAACCTCAATCAGCGGTTCATTAATCAAAGTTGTTCCTTCCCAGGCGAGATGCAACCATAGCTGCGCGCGAAGGTAAAATTTGGAAAGCCGCCTTCTCCGCCGCCGCTACCACGCCACTGTAGCTGTGATCATCGAAGAAGGTCTCAAAACTTTGGGCACCAGCAAAAAAGATTCGGCAAAGTTCTACTTTGCAACCGATAAAGGGTCAAATGTGTGTGATCTGGATGGGAAAAATCATGTGCCTTGCTTCTCCCATGTGGGTTCCACAATCACTTACAACAAGGATCTGCAAGAATTCCATGCTGTCAGAAAATGTCATTAATGACTGGAATGAAGTGTAAGTAGGACTGAAAGGCATAGAAAATCTTGCCAGCAGTGCCAGGTAAGAGAGACGTGATGGTGCTTTTTATCGATTATTATCTTTTAAATTTAGGAAATTCATGAAACCACAAGCGCGGCAGGCAAAGCATTGAAGAACCCAATGGACATTCGTTGGCTCAGCTACTTCAAAATGATCAAGACTAAAAATCGAGAGTGTCTTTAGCAAGCAATCAATAAGTTTGTTGGAAACACTGCATCTGCTTCGGTTTTGATGAAAATGAGTGCCCTGGGGATTATGTCAATACATCACAGCCAATCGCAAGGATGGTTCTTGAGCTTCAGGTAAATGTTTTCACCTGTAAATTATGCTAGGTTGAACAAGCTTTATAGGCGAAAAAGTAGTCACATCAAATAGAGTGCTGGAACATCTAGCTTCGATTTGGCTTTATCTGAAAAAAGAGAAAAAGTGACAGAAGCAGCATCAATGTATGGAGTCTTTACAAGAAATAGAATGCATTCAGCAACAACAGCTTCACTGAAATCAAGGGTAAGTATTGAGACATTCTAGAAGATAATATGTTGGAAGATACCATCACTTGCCTTGATTCTGACTGG
>JAKMXJ010025629.1:0-10438 GCA_029339935.1 Anguina tritici
TATCCATTGCAATCAGGGGGCATTGTGCTGTCTTTGCGAGCGAAGCGAGCAACACCCACTATTGCACCTGTTGTATTTATATTATAATATGATTTCTCTCTGTCTTTTCTCTTCTATCCATTGCAATTGGGGGACATTGTGCTGACCCCCATCCCGAACTTAGACTTAGCCCTTAGGCTTAAGCGGGATAGGCCGGCCCGGCCTATTGGCACCAATTGGATTCGAACATCGACCTCATTAAAACATTTGTAGGTGAATTTACCTGTAGGCTAATTTACCTAACACCCCTCAATGTGATCTTTGAAAACACTGCTTTTCACACCTATTGATGACATGCCTTCAAATGTAAATTTTTTCCAAAAGCGAAAAGTACAAAAAAGGGAAATTCAAAAACGAAATTCCAACTTATGTTTTTGAATGCAGCTGTTAAGTTATTTTGGTCTATGCATACAAAAACTAATTTGTTAATCTATCGAAACTGTCTGTATAATAACCAAACACTTTAGTTTATTCGCCAATTTTTTTCGCTATTTTATGAGCTTTTCTCGTAATGATATGCAATAGTTTTCATGGATGTGAATAGGGCTTTTCACTGCACTTTGTATTTGTAAAAATCTTGCTGTGCGTGAATCAAGGGTCTCTATGGAAATATGTTGCTTGATGCAGATGTAAACAGTGAATTAAACTTCAACGACTCAAACGATGACTTCAACATTGATATTCTTCGAGTAAGTTTTCCTTTAAGTTTTTGGCTAAACTACGCTTTACACCATTGCCTAAAAGTGGTAAAAATAATGCTTTTTTAACGTTTTAGCTCGCAAAACATACTGAAGTTATTTTTCATGCAATTCGAGAAAATGTTACAAAAACCATGGTACACGCCCATTGTTTATCAACTTTTATCCGACACAATAGCTCCTCTCCCTCCATTGCAATTAGGGGCATTTTTGTTCAGACTGTTTTGAATGTGTTTTGATGATTAAAGCCATTGTTATATACTAAAAAGTAGTTTTGCTGTCTTTGCGAGCAAAGCGAGCAACGCTTTTTCCTACAACTACCCCCATATTTACTACTCTCCCACCGTTAAAAAAACCATGCGATCTAAAAAATGCCAAAAATGTTGATTTTTTTGGACCAAAGGGTATCTGTCATGTTTGGTCACATTTTGCCGAAAATTTTTTACATGAGAAATAATTTCTCATGCCTAAAACATCTTCTCTGTATGTTTTGGGCGTAAAACATTGAAAAAAAATTATTAAGACCACTTTTAGGCAGCCAGCCTTTTAAATATTCATAGGACTGGATCAACGCCAAGTCTGAATGGATCGATCGAAGTCTTAATAAAGTAACTTATTAATTTATTTCAGAAGATCCAGTCCGATATTAGGTCTGAATGGGAGCGTCCAGATGAGCCTGGAATCAATTTCTTTCTGCTCTTGGCCGCCCTTCTCTTGCTGGCCATCTGGGTGGTGTTCATCTGCTTTTTCTTCTCACGCCTGTTAGGTCTCTTGGTGGGCATCGGCTTTCAGCGCTTTCTTAAATGGTCGGGCGTTTCGAATGTCAGCCACCTGTCTATTGGCTCTTTTTCTGTGAGTCGTCCCGACTTAGAAACACATTAATATGGACTTTTCTCTTACTACAGATAAGCATCCTGTCAGGAAAAGTCATGTTCCGCAACTTTCTGCTCATCACCGATGACTACACTTTGCGGCTTAATGATGGCTGGGTCATTTTGTCATACTGGAAATATGTGCCGAAAAAGTCCAGCGTTCAGCAGTGCATGTCAGTAATTTTAAATAAGTGTCGTTTCTGTCCCTTTGTAGTTTCTGTCCCTGGAATACTATTTACAAGTTCTCTACTTGATAAGTCATGGGCATGCCTTTTTGTCGAACTACTTGGTAGAAAGTGGAGCGGTTTTGAGTCAATTTAAAGTTTACAGGTTATATAAACCTATATTTCATTTCACGCAATTTTTACGTATAAAGTGAAAATTAAAAGGGATAAGCTTTTCCTAATAAATGACTTTGATTCACGAAGTTAGCTGCACACATTTTGGACGAAGAAGGGTTTGGCTATTCCTTCGCGTCTTTTGTTCAGACTGTTTTGAAAGTGTTTTGATGATTAAAGCCATTCTTATACACTAAAAAGTAGTTTTCGGAACTTTTTTCATTTCGAAAATGGACAAACAATATTGTTCTAACTTTTCGACGCATAAAAGCAGTTTATTTCAGGAATGTCTCACGTCTACATGTCTCTCTCAACGGTGCCAAATTCCATGTGTTCAACAGAATAGCAGTATACCAGGGGATAGCCAAACAAACAGGTCTTTCAGCCCTGTTCGCCAACCTCTTAAATTCAGCAGCCACAAGTGCTGCAGGAAGGGATGGCGGAGCAGGGGGCACTAATCCGAATAATCAGACAGCTAGGGCGTGCAAAAATTCGGAGAAGCTGGAAATGCAGTTAGATGCCTGGTGGGACAAACTGTGGAGGCTATTTGGCTCTATTCGCTTTGATATTTCTTCTGGAAGGTTCATGGCCAGCAACCATCTGTTGCCTGCCGCTTTTGCTCTCACATTGGAAAATTTCCAGTGTTGGTCCTCTAAATTTGTAAACGTATTTTGTCAAAGCTATCCGGTTTCAGCCAAAATCTTGCTGACCGACCCATCCAACCGAGAAGAAGACCGGTACATGTTCAGAATGAGGGCTACTGTGGAGAATGTGCGTGCCTCACTGGTCAAATCCACCGACTATTCAGCCAGCAAGGCAGGTGCTGCTAGAGAAGACCCTCCCAGAACTATGGGAGAGGGTTTTGCGGTGCTGCAAACAGCGATGGTGCAGTTCTATTACCATCAAGACTTGTTAGGTTCGTTGATCAATCATATTTCCGTCATGAATTTCCAATTTATTGTTTGCGGATTTAGGAATTGTAAAAGACGATGTTCAGTCATTGAATCAGAAAACTCCAGTATGGGAAACCGTCTGGCGCTTAGACAAGAATACTGTCATTTCTTATGGACCTTGGGCAGACAAGCAGCGAGCACTTATCTACTCCTTCTTTTTTCCGTCTGACTATGGCTGTTCACCTGTATGGGTTTTCGTATTAAATTATAGCGTGATTATTTTTAATGAAAACTGACCTGTGTGTTGAGTTCTCTGAATCTCTCCCCTGACTTCAGAATATGTAGTGTCGTTAGGGTAAAATTAGAACGGCTTCGGAATGTGGACCACGAAATTGATCAGGGAATTTTTGCGTTGAACATCTATCTGATAACATTGAAAGAAAGTCGGTCTTAAACAAACAGTTATCAAATATAAGACCAGAAATAGTCACAAAAGCAAACTTTGCTTGTCGCTTCCTCCAAGTTTTTTTGACTCTATGGAATTCGAGATGGCCGCTCATACAGCAGACGTAGCTTGGGCACAAATTGCTGGAAGTATGGGGCGTCCAAAAAGCTAGGAACAACATTGCCAGTGGTGAAGGCCTAAAAGGAAAACTATAAGCCATTTTTAATAAAAGCAATAACAATTTCAACGACGAGCCATAATAAAGAGATTTTACCATTGCAAACTAAAAGGACACTATTGAGGCACCAAAACCAACCTCACCACTAAAGAGTGATTTTACAGCGAATATGCTTGCAATTATAAGCAAAATCACAACGCGGCAAATTCAAAAGATGCCTCTTTCAAAAATTTATATTCCCTGTTTTCGGTTAATTAACCGTAATTTGCCGGTTAATTAGCCAAATTTTAACTTACCAGTAAGTTACACAACTCAGGTTTTTTCCGAAGTTTTTTGCATTCTGCGAGTTGCATTTGGAGTGGTACGTAAAAAGCATCTTTGTCGTAGCCAATATAAATGCCTAATGTACATAAGGAACCGAAAAATTAGAACAGATAGATCTTTTGTTAGACGTCCTATCCCACAAAAAAATCGTCTTTTATAGGTGACAGAAATGCCAAAAAAGGGAGAACGTCGTATCCTGCTGAGCCACGATGTTCGAGTTAGTCTAGTGAGAGATGCCACAATTGACTTTTGGTTCATGCGCAATGAGGAGTTGAATGCTATCCATTCGCGTGTCAAGCAGGGTTCTTCTTTTGAAGTAAGGGCTGGGGGATTTAAACGTATGCTACAAAAATGTAAATTGCAGTTCTACATTCCATGGATCACAACAGAGAATGGTTTCACATCCACCATTCGAGGCAGTCTCCTGTGTTTGGAGGCAACCACTTCGTTGCCCTTCAGAGAATTCATCAAGTGCGAGACGTTGCGCTTCAGCGTGAGCAGTCACTACCCCAGAGCCTACAACCACCAGCAAACTTGGGACTTGGTATTTGAATTGCATAGGTTCTCCACCCACTTGTTGTGGGATCACAAACGTTTTATTGTGGTTAGTTTCCAGTTTACACTGTAACCTTTACAGTCAGCTATAACGGACACCCCTCAAGTTCGACCATAGCTGGATCCGGCCATTTTTATCCCATTTTTGAGGTCTTTTGCCAATTCTGATACTGATGTCTCTAAGGCGAAAAATGGCAAGGATTTCTAATCTACAACTTTTCTGTGAAACTCAACAATTTTGTCCTTAAAAAAACAAAACCCCGTATAACTTACAGCAAATCACAAATAAGGGTGCGTTTTACCGGGGTTTTGCTTTTTTAAAGGAAAATGGTTGAGTTTCACAGAAAAAATTGCAGATTCAGAATTTTTGATTTATTTGGCTTAGAAAATATCAATATCTGAACTGAAAAAAGATTTCAAAATTGGCTTAAAAATGGTCGGACCAAACTGGGAGTCAAACTTGAGGAGTGTCCGCTATAACGGGATTTGACTTCATTCCTTTGTTTTTCAATCAGGTTTTTTAAGTAAATATACCTGTTATTTGAGGACCTGATCAATGAGTGGACTAGAGGCGAACAAGTGGATCTCTGCAAGTTCATTCCCTGTACATGGAACTTCAATATTACTGTGGTCGACAAGTTTGAGATTGTGCTCTTACTCAACGAAAAGAATTGGGTGGACACCAGGTTAGATAGTAGTTTAGAAAATTCCTAGTAATAGTGGTCATTGCTGCACCGAAATATACGATTTTTTGCAAAAAACCGTCCCCAGTTGAGCCCCGTCCGTGCCGCTCCACCTGGACGCCATCTGAGGTGGTAGCAAATCCCGGTTCTGAGGGTTTGGTGACTAAAATAGCTGGTTTGGTCTCTTCAAACCGTGCTCAGCACACGATTCTGGGTAGGATAGAATGATTTTTTGCCCATATTGCATAGTACCTAGAATAATAAGGTGGAAAATTCTATAGCACTTTATAGTACTTCTATAGTACATTTAAAAAAAGGGGGAGGGGGGGGGCAGAATAGCGGTGCTATCTCTGTTTTGGTTTCTAAAAATATTTTTGATCTAAGATCGTCTGATGGGCTGAACATGTTTCAAATCTCAAAATCTTTGAAACTAGTGTAACTCATGAGGCAATATTCGATCAAAAATATTTCTGGAATCCAAAACAGAGATAGCACCCTTATTTCTATCCGACCCTTCAGATTAGCCGAGGAAATAAAGTAATTAGCTGGGAAAATCCGGCCTTTAGCCGGGAGATATTAGTTATAACCATACTTTTTCCGGGATTTATTAAGCTTGCCGAAATTGGCCCCATTTTCAACTCAATATTGGCGCCAATTTTGCAATTGGACAACCCTAGATTTTTGCCATACAAACTCCAAACACAAATTATGTTCCCTGGGGATGAGCCTTATCCGATAAGGCGAATTTTGATGCTACTCGTGACACAAGTTGACCGTGAAAATAATCCTTTAAGCGCCATACAACAATATAAGTTTAGTTCCTCGGAGGCATCAGAGAACTTGCAAGCAGCACTGGTTGGCTCCCAACTTTACATGAATTTTGCTTTGGTATTTACTGAATTCGGTGCTGAAACCACACCATTTGAGTTAGACCTGAAAGCAGAAGACCAACTGGCAGTGCGCATTCATCTGCCACCTGGCAATACTCTCGAACCAATCTTTACAGCTTTGATAAAGAGTACCAACAAGCAAATGCACATGAAGCCCTCTAATGTGTTTGTTAGTGTAGCTAATGATGAGGTAAGGAAAGCTTCTTCCAAAATTTGTGCTAATGGACTTTACTTCATTCGAATCATTGTGTAGGATAATGCTCGAGTTTGGTCTATGACTTAACTCAATTATCCACCGGGTATTACTAACCACCAATGTAATTGGCAGTTGTAGACTTGGACAGAAATATGGCGAACTGAGTCGATCTGCATGAAGTGCGAGTATGAATACCATTCCGGTTCAGCCTCCAAATTCCGATCAGACATTCCAATGGAGTGGCTGCAGAAGTGGTTGCTACCCAAAGTGAACACACCCTCCAAACTCAAGCCCGACAATCTTTTCTTTCAAGTGGATATTGGAGGCTCTGAAGCACAATTATCGGGTTTGCTGTTGAAGCTGATTTTGGAGCTCAAAGACAATTATTTTGGGGTTTACGATCAGGTTAGATTTATGAATTAAACTTTTCCAAATCAATCTGTACTAAATTTAGATATCCGATGTCTCGAAAAAACCTCTTCACGCAGCCAACATGGTAACCGACAACACTGACCATGTGGATGTGGAGGAATATCGCCCAATGAATGCATTCTTCAAGCTACAACTTCACAACTTTCGAGCCCACTGTCTTGTACACAAGCCTTTGGTGGCGGAAGAAGATAAAGGCGGTGCCGTACACGGTTGGCTTTTGAACTCAATTATGGAAAGTGACGCGGAAAAAGTGGTACCGTTCATCGTCCTTTTTGTATTTCATTTTTGGGTACAGGTCAAATACCTTCGAGTTACTAGCACTTCAACAACAACTGCTGACTCCAGATTATTCTTTGCACCGAATTCTTATTAAGCACTTCCACCAAAAATTTTCTTTAAGCAGTTCTATTATTCATCCAAATGGGAAGTGTTTTATCTTTCATGACACATTTCATAATTATCACAGATCACCAAAATTTTCATTTTACTAAAAAAGGGGCGTCATCCTAAGAAAACAATAACTTTACACAATACAACATTGTAATAGCTCGCCAACACAAAAGGGTACTACACACAATATGAAAATCACAACTTGGTGCCGAGCATGACTAAAAAATAAATCAGCGAGCAAGTGTGGCATGCAAATGCCCGCGCTCGAATGTAGGACAACGACCTTTAGAACGACCCCTACAATTTATGTGTTAGGAAGTCTTCTTTTTTGAAAAAAATTGCTCAAATACCTTAATTTTCTTGGGGCTACGTGGGGACACCTCCTGGTGGTTTTCAAATGAACATGTCCTGGTACTTTTCTAGGTTTGACTAGAGCCAAAGTGTGTAGAGAAAAAATACTCTTCGCTATCAAAATTCCAAAAATACTCTCTTTTGTATAAAAAGACTTCAAGATGTATTTTAAAGGGAATTATAAGTGCATCCTCTTATAATATTGGGTAATAGTACGGGAGGGTATTGCTCGCTTCGCTCTCAAAGACAGCACAATGTCCCCTGTTAGCAATGGACAGGAAGGAATGGACAGGAAGTTTAATCGATTGTTTCAGTACAATATCATCAGAATTTCCTGTAGAATAGCATGGTTTGCTGACCTGTTTGGCTAAGTCGCTGAAATATAGAATGGTCTAGGTGGACTAAAAATTATTTAAAGGAAATAATTACTACCAAGAAATGTATTTTTGAAAAAGTACCAGGACGTGTGCATTTGAAAACCACTAGGAAGTGTCCACCAGGACGTGTCATTTTACCAATTTTCTTTCCAAGCATTTGAGCTTTGTAGACAATATAAAGAGCTACATTGTGATGTACCGTATTTTCTCTAATAGAGCTCCACCCTAGCGGTTTTGTATCTAAGAGCAGGAAATTTTTTTCGCGCTGTTCTTGTTTTTTTGTCTTTTCTTAAGACCCATGAACCGTATCGACAGCACTTTTGTAGATCTTGGTTGAGCACCCAAAAGTCTCGAGACTGACCCAACATTTTTTCAATTTTTTTAGGGTTCGGGCAGCCCCATGGGTCTTTATTTGATATAACACGGTATTCATTTCTGTGGAAAGGCAGTTTATTTTTGTGTATATTCTCAGGTAATGTCCCTCTAGGAGAATTGGGAGAGGGGGCGTTTATTAGAGAAGAGGCCTTTGTTAAGAAGGGGCGTTAATTAAAGCGGGAGCTTCTATAAGGAAAAATAGTTTGGAAAATAACATTTGGCTTCGTATCGCAAAAACCCAAAACGCATATGCGGTTGTTACTCATCCCTGGGTTACACTAGAAACAGCTAGTTACTTTAAGTGAAAACCGGTAAGAAATCTTTTTGTATGGTTGAACATGAAACTTTTTTTAAATCGTCCATACCACCACTCACACCATCTAATTGCCTTAAAAATAGCTGAGCACTAAAACTTTTGGTACAGTCAGCATCCGGTATAACGATCCTCGTGATGGATGAAACCACCAACGGCGCTTGTTTTTCTTTCGACGCTCATTCAGTAGCAGAAGTAAATGCAAATCCACTTGTTCTTTTCTAGTTATTTTAAAACTCTAGAAAAAGGCGTGTATTCTGCTTTTTGGACAACTCTTAGAGTACTCATAAGACACTTGCTCATATTTTGAGTGCTGACTAGTCAACACAAATTAAATGTCTATAGTGGAAAAAAACACTATGGCATGCAAAGCATAGGGGTTTTCTACGAACTATTGTAAATAAGGATTTTACAAAATAATTTTTTGGTAAAAAACTTTCATATTTTTGTGGACAAGGATAAGTCTTTGTTGAATAATATCTCTATTTGAAGGTTTCTGCCCAGTGGTCAACATCGATCAAGTCTTGGTGGAATTGAAGAAAGATCACACCGAAGCGCTTGTTCAGGTTTTTTCGCTGATTAAAAGCATAAGGCTTATCTAGTAAAACCGCCTCTTAAATGCAGGTTATGGTTGGCCCCTCTAAACTGGACTTCCTTGAACCAGAGTCGTCTCAACAAAATTCTTGCGACTCACCCGGCTCCTGCTCGCTAACCTCTCTTCAGTTTCGTGGCCATGGTCTTTACTCTGATGTGGGTGTTCCCTGGGCTGTAGAATGCATGGAATATGCCTGGTTGGTGGAAGTGTTGGTGAGTGAAATCCACGGAAAGATCTCTCCACAAGAGGTATTGTTTTTTTAACCTTTTGTGAAGAAAAAAATTTCCTGGTTAATAAAAGAGGTTTCAGCTTGTTCAAATCATCCAATTCCTGGACTCCTTTATAGTGCTAGCACTAGCTGTGGATGAGTCAATGGAAGTTCCTGAGAAATTCGACTTATGCCACCACTTCCAAAACATGCGGCTTTGCCCGCTTTCTAACCTCAAGATCATCGACAAAAAGCGTCGGTTTCAAAATTGTGAATCTTCCGAGGCTGTAAGTAAATATTGGTAAGGACTTGAAAATTATTAAGAATTTTCAGCTGAAATATCGGCTGGTGAGACTCTCCATTGACCGTCTGTCCCTATTCATTGTCGACCAATATTCTTGTGCTGTGCAATTGGAGGTGGACAACACCCGATTGTCCTTTTGCAACGCCCATCTGGGCTCCTTTTCTGAGAATCTGATTATTCAATTACCAAGAATTGAGATCAGCCAGTATATAAGTGTTCACGAAACCAAATGGCTGAGATGCGGAGCACTGAACATTGAGAAGGTAGTTTTGAAAAGGTGTACATTCTGCAAATCATAAACTAATGGATATTTAGAATTGCCTGGATGTGCGTCTGCCCTACAAATCAAAGGCAGCTTACATGCCTGAAGAGAGAAGAAAATTTCTGTTATTACATGATAACGTTGGCAACCGTCTTTACTTTCTGTGGCGGAAAAATGATAAAACCTGTGCCTGTTTTGGAGATTGTAGATTTTTTGCTCAACATGACAACTTGTAAGCTTTTTTTTATCCGTACAGTGGGTGCACACCAGGATACAGCCGATGTTCGGTATAACGATCACCCTGGGGGCCGCCTTAGGTGATCGTTATATCGAGTGTCGACTGTATACACTCGGGTATTTACCCACTCTCTAACAAAAAACCCTCCCCAATATAAGACCCAGGTTTTTTATTGATGAGAATATAGCACCAAGTTTTCTAGAAATCGGGTGTTTTCTCATAGTCGATTTTTTTTCAAACAGAATTTTTTAGATTTAGTTAATCAATTGCTTTGCTTCCAATTTTTTTTGCTCTGATTTGCTTCCAAACTCTTCTTTTTTTTCTCATATTTCTCCAACTAAAATGTAGAAAAGGTTAAGCTAACAAAAACCAACGACAAAATAAACAAGCGCACAATGAAGAAAGACACGACTTTAAACATAAAACGAGTAACTTTTGAAGAAATTCGAAGACACAAAATATGTCTAAAACCCCCTAATTCT
>JAKMXJ010025636.1:0-11355 GCA_029339935.1 Anguina tritici
CTTTACTACAAGTTTTTAGGGGGGGGGGGGAATTTTAAGGGCGGCGTAACAACGATCATTTGGAAAACTTTTAAAGATTAAAATTTCTGAGGGTCTTTTACATACTCTTTAAAGAATGTCCAAAAAGCAATGCAAGCTATTATTTCACCCAGACGCTTGCCACCACTCAAGTTTCCCCTTTCAGCTCTAATAAAAACTGATGATAAGCAGAAATCATATCAAATAGCAAAACATCAGCACAAGGTAATGATAACAGCATAACACAGAAAAAGCGATCCCTGTGATATGTAGGCATATCGATCTGGACCCGTAGTGAAAACTGAAACTAGTCACTAAATATTTAATCACTAATAAAACTTTTGGTATTCAATACGAAAATTCGACAACTAAATAATTAGTTGGCTAATTATTATGACGACTAAATATTTAGACTTTAGCCGGATAAAAATTTAATCATTTAGTCGTAGTCAATAGGCGATTAGTGGTTATTAGTAGTGATTATTTAGTGACTAAATCTTTGGCAGACTAACTATTTGTCGACTAAATATTTAGTCGTAGTCAAAACAACTTTTTAGGAACGTCAATGTCAAAAAGTACACCAATACTAATACAAAGATCACAAAAGCGGGCTGGAAGTTAGGACCAAATAAATTTAGCCTGCCCTAAAGCAGTCCACTTTATTACTGGAAAAAGTTAGTCACTAAATATTTAGACTTTAGTATTAAATTTAGTCAGTCTTTTGACTACGAAAATTAATCACTTATTAAAGTGGCCGAGTATTTTTAGTCTAAGTTTATTGACTACCAAAAGTCTAAATATTTAGTTACTATATGAAAAGTGGTCTTTAGCTTTCTCGTTTTGACTACAACTTGTTTATCAAGGATGTTGGAAGATATCACTCTGATCCTTACCAGACTGTTTATTAATAACAGACTTCAATAATGAGAAATGAAAGCAAGCTTACTGGAGTTGTGGTACAGCCTTCTGGGTGATCCAATCCAGCTCACTAGACGACGAGCAGCTCAAGAACACATCATATCCAACTGGAGAAGTAATACATCCATTCTGCTTGAGTCTCTCATTCAAAGACATTTTCCTTGTCATCTGCTCTTTACGAGCATATCCCGGTTTTTGGTGTGCCAGGTTGTGGTCATTCCTTCTGATCTCTGTGTCCACCATGTCCAATCGACCTGATTGAGGGTGAGAATCCAAAGAGTCTAGCAACAAGGCAACGCTGGCACTTGGCTTCAAACTTTTCGTGCAAGAAGACATAGAAGCGTAGTTGTCACATATAGGGTAAGAGATCATACTACTCCCTAGGTTCACTTTTTGTTGCACCTTGATTGGCTCGTTGTGGCTGTGACCAGACAGAGCAGTGGAGCCCACCCTTGGAATAGGTGGACCAGGTAGCAGAATTCTTCTTGAAGGAATCTTCTTTTTTTGACGAGCCTAAACATTTCGACATTATAATAGCATAGATGGATAGACGTATATAAGTAGTTTAAATGGGAGAAATTTTTATTTTGCTTGTTTTTGAGGCAGAAAGACTTTTAAAAAGAAAATCTAACCTTAAATCTGTAATGGATTATGACCGCAATAATGACTAGATAGTCTAAGGCAAGGAATGGGAGCAACAGCATCCAAATAGGAAATGAGTTGGAGACGAAAAACAACATTCCGAGGATTATCATGGTCTCGCAGAACAGCAGTAAACCAAATCTCCTGGTATAGCATCCCATATGGTGTTGGATATGGGAGTAGAAGCCTTTGCAGGATCTGGTAGAACTGTGCAGTAGTCGGCGTGACTTCACCTTGAGGAAGGTTAGTCGCTGCAGAGGAGTCGACATGGCTTGAGTCCAGCTCTTCTCGCCAATTATCATCTCGTCCACGAAGTCTAAGGCCACCTAAAATGTAGGTTTTTTGGCACTTATCCACTTGGAGCCTTTTTAATACGAATTAAACTCCTTTTCTAGCTTCCTTCCAAGACCTAGCTAGGACGAGAAATTTGAGTTTTGCCTAACTTTCCACATAAAGATTTCAAAAATGTTGGAAAAAAATTCATGCCCATATTTTCTTGCTCCAACTGAGCAAAAAAGCGCTCCAGCAGGCTGTAACATGCCTTAGTTCCTCGGCTTAATCTCCAGGTGTGCACTTCTGTGCGCAACTCAGCCCGCAAGCCCTCCTCGTCGGCCAAAGGCAGACTTGGGGTTGAGATGCACACAGAAGCGCACCCTGAAGACCAGTGACTCGAAAGCAAACTATAGGCTGTAAAAATCGCCAGTAACTTATTTATGCAACAGGTCTAGCAAGGAAATATGCGTTACATTCACCTAATACACCTTAAATTATAAAATCACAGCAAAAAACTTGCGCTCTAAGTTAGATAAATTCATTAATTGACAGGTTTTCGGTCAATTGCTGTCATTTGATCGGTCAAATGATCGAATTATTAATTGGCCGGTCTTTATACAACTCTACTAAAAACGAATATAAGAGCTAGGTTAAATGCATATTAAAGGGGCCCCAAGTGCATACCGTATAACCTCTATTATTATACCCGAGTCTATTATTTTCTAACCCTCCAAAAGTCGGGAAAATTTTGGGTCGTTCCCGAGTTTTTGGGTGTCCGACCAAGATCTAAAGTATGGAGTTGATAGAGCTCGTGGGAGTTAAGAACATGCTATAAAAATGTTTTGTCTGTGCCGGGTTAAAAACCCTCAAAGTCGAGGGGGTCTTCTTTGGAGGGTGGTTCTATGATAGAGATTATGCGGTTTTATTTAGTTTCTACTAGAAACTTTCTAGTAGTTTCAATAATACTTGTGGTAATGTAACTATTGAGCAGAAGTTATTTTTTCTTCGAATGTTAATCTCGCTTAATATTAGCTTTAGCTTGAACATCTGTTGCCCTAAACTTACTTCAATAGAATTGAGCATGGGAACAGAGTGTCGAGTAAGTATTGCTTCTAAGAGATTGCAAGTGCGTATCCTGTCCGGCAAGTCCATAGGGTGGGCCTTGTCACTCCACTCTCTCTTCCCCAAAAAGACGACCACTAGTTTGGGGGCTTTTCGAGCCGCTAAGTATGCGATCTCCAGAAATGAGGTCGCATTTATAGTGCCCGGGTCTAATACAAAAAGGAACAGACGAGAATTCTATAAAAATTATTTTATTTTTGGATCTAAAGAAAAAAATGTTGTTTACCTCTTTTGCTATCATTTCCTCATAAATTAAGTTTTCTGTCCAGCTGGGTCTTTGAGGATCATAGTAAGTGATTGACCTCTTTTTAAGGTAGGGAATAACTATGCTGCTCCGCCAAATTGTGTTGCCTAAATTAATTTACAAAACTAGTTGGAGAATGACTGTGGGGAAACTTCTGGCAAACTAACCACAAGATCCGCCAAGAAACACATCATAGATATTGAGACAAGGAGAGCCAGCTGGTTGTGCTGTGTTGGAGGTGGCCGACAGGTGGGCAGCCATGCGGGAAGCGCTTTGCCAGCCATTCTCTAGGAATCCTTTTAACGAAAGGGCATCTTCCGTAGAAAAAATTTGGTTGGCGAATATGCTGTAGTCCTCATCCTGGAACTCTTCCACCAGTCTTCTGGCTGCTTCTCTGGTGGATGGGAAGAAGGTAGAAAGTAGAGGACTCCTGGATGGCTGACTACAACTGTTTTCTGAGGCATTATCTGTGGACTCAGACGAGTTTTGGAGGGTGTCTGAAAATAAGTTTAAGAAATTAGTAAATTAATTTATTAATAAGTGCCTTATTTCCTCTTATGTGGGGTGACCTGGGCTCTTATTTTTTAACCTCTCAAAATCGATAAAACTCCGAGCCGATCTCAAGTGTCCAACTGAAATCTGAAAAGTAAAATCGAGAGAGCTTGTGGAAAAAAACGCAATAAGCAAAACAGCAAAATATTTTTTCTGCATCGAGTTACAGATCTTCAAACTCAAAGATGGGCTTCCATTAGAGGGAAGTCACGAGAAATACGGTAAATAAAATACTATTTCTGTCCACTTTAAAAACTTTAAATTTTTAGAAGGTTTTGGTAAAAATAGTTTTTAAAAAAGTATAGGAAACGAGTTTAAGTTTTTTTAATCTTTATGCCCGAAAATAGTATTACCTGGTGTCTGTGCCGGAAGTGCCTCTTTCAGACTGCTAGTTGGTGTTGTTGTTGTTGTTGACTGCTGACTAGCTGCACTACTGCTAGGGCTCTCATGAGTAGGAGGTGACGCCATTCTCTTGTTGAGTTATTTTAGGTGAACATAATTGTGTTAAACGAGTGATGACAAAGAAAGCAGTCAAAGTTGTTGTGAAAGGAGTTGATAAAGATGAATAGAGGCAGTGGCGAGACAGACTGTTTAGTATGTGTTAATTAGAATCAATTTCTGGTCAGCTTTTGCTCAACATCTAAACATTTTTTGTTAGTTAAGCAAATTTACTATGTAAATTTGCAAGGAGGTTAGTCAGACACCTTTCACAAGTAAATAAAAAGATGGATTTTCTTAGCGCTTGTAAGCTGATTGGTAGAGCAGTACGGTTGAGTGGAGTGTTTTCAAGCTGAAACACAAACAAAGTTTGTGCTTGACTTTAAGCTAAGCTCAAACAAACTTTGAGTTTAGCTTAAAGTCAAACTCGGACGAACATTGAATCTGAGCTTGAGTTTGGTTTAGTTCGAACTTGAGTCCAATTATAAGTTGACTTCAGCTTATCGCCTTGCCTTATTCTTAAACCTTTTCCTAATCTTTAGCTCTACCAATGCAGTATCAAAGCGCCTTGAATATTCAACTTAATGAAAATATTCTTGAATCACCCTGTAGTATTTCAAAATTTTCGAGTCAGTATTCTCAAAAAATTTAGAATCATCAGGAAATGTATGAGAATCATCAGGACATCATTCTGACATCTTTTGGTTCTCACCAATGTAATCAAAGTTGTTTCCGCACTATATTTATTCGGGACACGTACACTGTAAGCACAAAGCCAAAAAAATTGGAAAAAGCCTAGGTAGATTTCGTGATTTTTGGGTGTAAAACTGAAATCGAAAACGTGGAACCGGTAGAGCTTTGGGGAGTTAAGAAAATGTGAATAACAGCAACTCAAAATATTTTTTACTCTGACATATCGACACAGATTATCAAAGTCGAAGGGGCCTTATTAGAGGAAATACAGCAACAAACCAACAAAAATAACAAAATCACAACTTTTAAAACTCAACTTGAGTGCGAGTTCGTCTCTTACGTTTCTTCTGGATCCTCGATAATTAAAAACAAATTAAAAGACAAAATAAATTTAATGTTCAGAAGTGCAAAAACAAAAAGCAATAATCTAGGTAAATCAGCAAAAAAGAATGAATATTATTAATTAACTTATTTTTTCAAAAAAAACTTGAAAATGAAGTTTTTTTTCCGCTTATTAAAAAGATAAATGTTCTGCGATAACGTCACAAAACGTCACCTCATCTCCTTTATATATTCTCATGAACAAATATATGCACAAACACACTCTCTTTCTCTTGTTTGTACATATGTCCGTGTGAGTATGTCTGTTTATACTGCTCGAGCAAAGGACCTCTTGCCAGCTTATTGGTCGTAATTAACGAGGATTGTCCTTTGGTTTTGCTGGCGATGTATAATATCAACCAACTGTCTATTAGTTCAGATAAGTATTCAGGAAAGCTCTTAACAAAAGCCCAAGAAAAAACCAACTTTTAAACTGTTGAAAAAGTGTTGGTTTGGGAGTTTTTCGAAAATCAGATTTGGCTACAACAGTCTAACAAAATTTCTTCAAGACTTAAGAAAAAGAGACCCCTTTAAAACAGGCCTTTATATTTTAACGGGGCACGCCAAAGTACTGCAGCAGGTGACAAACATACGCCCAACTTAAAATTGTAATAATTTGATCAAATAAGGAACCAGTCAAGCACGAACAATTTAATCAAAAAAGAAGGCCAAAAAATGTAAGTCGTCGGAAAATAATGTTTGCGCCAAAAAAATAAAGACATAATTAATCCTTTTGTGTTCGCAAAAAATTGATAAGAAACATAATACTTTTCACTTTAAAGGCCCATACCAGTGCACTGCAGTACAAAAAAGCGGGGACCTGCAATTTTACGATAATCAATCCATTTATCACAGACTGATGTAGGCGGCCTCGGATTACTTTTAAAGGTTAGGCAGAACACTTTTGCTGTGCTTAGGATAATACTTGCAGAGACATTTCCACAGAGAAAAACACTGCTGGTTTTTTCATGTACGGCAACGGGATGCCCCTTTAAACAAAAACAAATGACCGAAGATTAAGGTATTCTTCATTTGTCATCTATAAAAAGCTATTTTTGTTGGCTTTTACTAATTTTCAAAAGACCCTATTTGATTTACACATTTTTACACACTCGATAACCGATTTTTATGCGTTCAAAAAAGTTTAGAGTTGTGAGAAACTAAGGGTGTGCGAAAAATCCGTCCGAATCTTTTTGGGAATATTCCCGAAAATGTTGATGGTCCAAATTTTTTTTCCGGTCCGAATCTTTATCTTGGTCCTCCTGTTGCCTTTTCGTCTATTCTTTTGTCAACAATATAAATACAGGTAAAATATATAGAGAATAAATAAATTAGCATAAATTGGTAAGAGCTTTTATTGATAAACCACCTAGACACCTCCTAAAAATTCGTTCTTCATCAAAAAGAAACAAAAATTTGTGGTAAGACATTGGGCTATTTACTATTTCATTGAACTTTTTCCGTTACGATTTCAAAAAGATTCGGACTGAATCCTACATATCCTGATCGAATGTTTTTCGGATTCGGACAGGGAATATTCCTGCGATTATTCCAATCATACAAACCTACGAGAAACTATGTTAACTAAGAAGATTAAAATACAGAAGGCACTTAATAGAGAACCTCGATTTTGAGATGTATTTTGAGGTATAAAATCCTTTTAAGATTTATTAACTATTTCTCACGAATAATTCATCACTTTTTAATAATGCAAAACAGAAACGCAAAGGTTTTGCTACAAAATGATGTGTGTCTATTTAGGGAAATGATGATGATGAATAACAGACAAAGAAGGGTATGAGAACAGCAGTATTTTACAACCATCATAACTAACCAATCACTCAGCCAAGCATAACACTTAAGTAAAAGGCAAGTTTATAGCACAAACACTAAGGTTGAAAAGATTCCTAATCATTGCAAAAATGGATCAAAACTTCACAAGCGAGAGCAGCTTGGCCACCTCCATTTGGTTTTGAAAGGAAAACGACTGTTTGAAAATTAGAGTTCTCTATAAAGTATTTTTGGAATTTCTGAATCAGATCCGAACATAAGTCTACAAAAGAAAACAATGCTTTTAGAAAAAAATGAAGCAAATATCAATTACTTTTAGAAATGTTTCTTATGCACAATTCGTGAATTTTCTTAGCGCGCAAATATTGCTCCAATCGTTGCGAACTTCACACAAATATTGCTGGTGCAAAATTTGTCGCTTAGACAACCCTACAAGACACTGAGTTTTGCTCAAGAACCGTTGCTTAAATGTTCTTCCAAAATAAAGAGATATGTAAAAAAGGCAGATTCCTTAAATGGTTTGACCCAAATTATCTTTAAAATAATACTTCTCACTACCAAAAAGGAATTTTGTTTTGAGAGAGTGTGCCCGCCCCTCTCACCAAAAATTTACCAAAATCAACAATCTCCTCAATTTAGTTTAACCAAATTTCACCAATACAGACGCTCTAAAGAAAGGGATAGAAGAAAGAATTTGAGGAATTGCATAAATTGCTGAAAACCAGATATTCACAAAAGGAAAAAATATTTGGAGTAACAAAAAATAATAAGCCGGCTATTTTTCAGCATCAAAAGTTGCATTGAAGGGCACGAACAAGTTGGGTGACACAGACAAACACACACATTTCCGTCGCATACCAAAGGCCATAAATAAAGGCTTAGACTTTAAACACACACCCTTTTTACTACTTGTAGTATTGGTGGAAAAAACGAGCATTTAAAAATATTAATCAGAGTTTTGTTGTCGAAATAAGGGAAATGGGAAAGCATTGCTAGAGAGCTCTTTGCCTCCATTTTATGACGTGATGCATTCCAGAAAAATAAACACACTAGCCCCATCACTACGCCCCAAGTAAAGGAGAAAGGAAGAAATATTGAGGAAGGAAGAAGGGAGACGACACAAAGCAGAGAAAAAGAGCGGCTTAAGCCGGCCCCAACCACGACAATCAATAGGTCCCTGCTGCAGTGGGGCTTAGCCCTAGATGGCTACAGGGCTGCTATTCCAGCCGCTAGCCACTCACTCAGTTAAATAAACTCGCCTCAAAAGAAAAGAGGGGGCGAATGCTTTTTAAACCCCCTTCCCTTTCAATGAATGAAAACTCTGTGTGCCATTATCGCGGCCGACGACAACCCTGTTGTTGTGTCAGATGGAAATAATAAGGCAATAAATTTTTGTGCGTGTGCACTGACAAACTTGCTCTGCTTTTTTGCGCTTATTATTGATTTTATGATAAACTACTACTACTAGTAGGTGCGGAATGAATGGGAATGTCGTGTTTCGGAGTGAGGGGGCAGCAGAGAAAATGCTACTTCTAGTATTTTCCACACATGTGCTGGCTTAAAAGATTGTGTCATGCACCAAAGATATTTGTTTGCTTGAGAACGCTAAAAATCAAAACAATTTCTCGTGCAATACTCATTTTTTGCTTTTCTGTGGAATATGATGTGGTGTTTGGACGAGATTCTAAGCCTCGGGACTTAGTGAAAACATTTAATTAAATTTATAAAGAAAAATTTGGACCTGTGAGACATTTTTAAGTACAATTGAATTCAAACTTCACTTGTTAGAAGAAATATGAAATATTTGTGTGGCACTAGCTCTCTCTCTTGAAGTGGTCACTTCACAGCCATCTCCTCCACTGCTCTAGCTAACACCAAGGCGCTTCAGGTCAAGCCTACAGATGCTGATCTGGGCGACAATGGATTGGTGCACTATGAACTCGTTACACCTCTGCAGACTTCAAATAATTTACAGTTCACAAAGAGACTGGTGAGATGTTCAACCGGAAAAGATGCAGGAGGTGGCTGCGGGCGAATGCAGGATAGACATGGGCGGGGAGGGGGTGGAGTTGGCATCAAAAATTTTCTTGAGATTTTTCTTCTTCTCAAAATATGAACTAAACTATTCCTATATAACTTTTATGGGTAATATTGTGCTTATCTGTTCTTTCTGTCCTTATTTTACTATTTTATTTTCTCCCAGTCAATCGTTGAAGGCAGTTCACTCGCTTTGTGAGTGGTAGAGACTCTTTTCTAATATTTCTTGTATTGGAGGGAGGATTTATAAAGGACCAATAAAAGTTTATTCTTATCTTAACGCCTTGGCGTGAAAAGGGAGAAGGACTGGGACCTATAACGTGCGAAATATAATAACAGAAGCTTACATAAATATTTTACAGATGACAGAGAATTATATAATCTTGATACCCGTTTACACGGTATACGGGACTGGCCTCAAAGTTACGTTAATGAGGGGTTTACGTTAATGTGAAGTTATGTTAATGTGAGGGTGTTTTACAAGCATTTATATGCTTGTAACCAAACAAATCGAAAGAAGGTTTACGTTAATCTGAAGTTACCTTAATCCGATATTCCACTGTATCTCTATTAAAAAGTGAAGGATTAGAATGCGTACTGAAATAAAAAAATTTAAAACATTTTTTGTTTTGGTTATTTTTTTGGATGGTGGCTTCTAGAGGCTGTTGGCTTATTTTTCGTTCACACTCTAAGCGGGTGGCTTAACAGTGGTTGGTGGGGGCACGGTACGAAGTTTAGAATAAATAATTTCCCTAGACTTTAGAATTATCTACCAAATTCAAAAAATAAATATCTCACATCAATAAATTTAACAATTGTTTTTTAAAAGAACTTAAAAAAAATTTTTTGAGGCATAAAAAGTAGTGACGGAAACGGGACGGGATACCGCATGGGATTCCGTCCCGCCCGCAGCGATTTCAGGCCGAAAAACTGCAGCGGGATCCCGCCCGCAACTTTTTGAAATCTCGTCCCGCAAAGAACGCAAATCCGACTTAGTATTAATTGTTTCACAAAATTTTCATTCATTAACATTGTTAATTTAACACATTTTTTTATTATTTCTGTTCTTATTTTATCTGGTTTTTCCTTTAAACCGTTCTCGCCTTTAACTTGCTTTTTCGATCAACTCATTTTAGAGAATTGGACTTTTCGAGAAGTTGTTGGCGACTGAAGCGAAGTGTCGGACTTGCGAAAGAACAATCAAAATGAGTGATCGAAGCATAAAGGATCTTTTCGTCCTTTCCAGAAGGCATGAGAAATATGCAGTGGAGCTCAAGGGAATGGAAGATAAGCAACAGTCGCAGAAGAATACTATTGATAAATTGATCAAGATCTTGTCAAAACGTATTGGTAATATTTATACAGGTTGACCAAATATTTTACGGGTCTTGAAATGGTCATACTCTTTCCACTGGTCTCTCGACCTCCGTTTTTTCAAAATCGACATACCCACATGCATTACTATTTAGTAGTGTCGATAAACTAACATCTGAATTTGGTTTGACTGAATCTGGTCCGGTTAAAAAAATCCGGCAAATAGGTGCGGCATCCCGCCCGCAAAATTTTCAAATCCCGCAGCGTGATCCCGCCCGCAAGCTCTTTTCCGTCACTAATAAAAAGTTAGAGAATGAATGCAGAGAAATATATGGAATTTAAAAATAAATGAAACATAAGAGGTATTTTTCGCTTATTGTTGGAGCATACATCTGCCCAAATCAGTATTGATCGAACGATCAAGTACAGTTAAAACCGAAAAAGGACCTATTTTGGGTAAGATGTGTGCAACCTTGCATATCACATCCATTAATCGACAGATCCAAAGAATTTTCCGGGGATTTTAAATCGCCTATCAACATATACAGCCGACTCTCGATAACGTCACCAATTTTGCAATTTTGTGACGTTTATCGAGAGGCGCGGAACTTTACGGCAAAAATACGGAATGAAATGTCAAATGACATTTCATTTCATTTGTCCTTAAATGAAATTTTTCATTTAGTCATAAATGAAACGAAATGTCAAATGAAATTTCATTTCACTTGTCCTTAAATAAATTTTTCACTTAAAATTTTTTCATGTGAAAAATTTCATTTGAGGACAAGTGAAATGAAATTTCATTTGACATTTCATTTAAGCTAAATGAAATGAAATTTCATTTAAGGATTTTGGTAATAAAACCTTACATCTTTTTGTCATATTTTTTGGTTTTTTCATATTGAGATGGTCATAACTGTTGATGGGTTTAT
>JAKMXJ010025664.1:0-10712 GCA_029339935.1 Anguina tritici
GTTTTTGAAAAACCAAATACGCAGTTTTGTAGAGCTTTTCAAGGGCTAAAAAACTGTCATTACACTTTTCTAAATGAAATAATTTTGTTGGCTTGTTTTGGGCAACTGCATTTTTTTGCCCGACAATTGGTTGGCGTCAGAAATTGTTTATGAACTTTTTGCAGTCTATTGGGAAGTTTCTTTTTTGTTTAGATTTCCAAATGCCTGCGAAGCGCTGTGATGATAGAATTGAGAAGCCTATTGTGCATCTTCGTGATACGTGCGAGGAATGGACCTTTAAAAAAATTGCTGAGCATGTTAAGATGTGAAAGAATGGTGTTCGAAAGATTTACAAGCGAGCTAAGCATCCCAAACAACTTAAAACAGGATCAAAGCCGAGATCAGCGGATATCAGGTTTATTCATTAAAAGTTTTTTGTTTTACATTATAAAATTTTGCAGAACAGACGGGAGAATTTCAAGGAAGTCAAAGGAGAATCCGAAGCTAACAGCGCCAGAAATTCTAGAGGAGCTTGGTTTGGATAACATCAGCAGCAGAAGAATTGTCTTGTTGAGGTCTGTATTGAAGCCTGGGATCCTTTTTTCAACGTATTCTTCATTTAGGTTGGTCTTTCGGTCGTCGTCGATCAGCCATGGATTTTGATGATCTGGGGCTTCTTTTCTTTTGATGAACTTGCACCTCTGCAGCTTGTGGGTGGCAAGTTGGATCGCTTTCAATACTGTCAAATTCTTTCGGAAACAATGATGAATCATTATGAACACCTTTCTAACATGCTTTTTATTTTTTAGGTCTCTCAACAGGACAATGACCCGAAGCACAAAGCCAAGATCGTTTCCAAATGGCTCATGGACAACTCCATCGCAGTGCTTGAATGGCCGGCTTAATCTCCAGACTTGAATCCGATTGAAAACTTGTGGTGTCAAGCAGAGAGACGACTTGGTGGACACAAATTCATTTAATTTGCTCCACGGTGAGTTGTGGCCGCGTGAAGTTACATGCCATTTCTTCACTTGCTGGAGGTGGTTTAGACTTGATCTCAACTGTAGCCCACGTGTTTTTATGCAAGCTGGGCTTTACGATGTCGCACGCTTGACCTCAGAGGAGAAAAAGATGTTTGAGCCTTGACCTAGTTGGATTCCTTGGTCAGCGACATTAATAATCTAAGAAAAATAGAATGTATCTAAAAAAAATAGGCAAACTTCGTTTATTTTATTCATATTACACAAATAGAAGCAGATGAGCTGTTCAGTGTGGTGAGGAGGGCTTGGGAATCAATTCCAAAATCTAAAGCTGGTGGCCAATAAATGCCATTTGATTCTAAAGGATTGGCTAGTAAGTATTAATCTTCGATTTTGTTATGTTATTATCCAAGAAGACTTTCTGACGCTAATCAATTGTCCGCAACTGTATCCTACATAATCTTATGAAATTTATGTAATTGTTCGATTTTTTTTCTCGCTACTATATATATAATATATAGTAAAGTAAAGGGTATTATTGTACCAATTGGGAGAGAAATTTTCGGGTTTTCCAACAAACGTGCCAGAGAGTCTTTATTTGCTCCAGATGGCATACCTGTGGTCTAGGCGGTTTACTTGGTCTCCAAAAAAAACTTTTTCTCCAGTTGGTTTATAGCACTTACGGATAAAACTACTGCTTTTTGTACACTGATCAATTGCTTTTGCTCCACTGTGTTTACTCAATTTTGTTCAATTATGGCCGATATTAACAAGTAAGAACTTTACGTATTTGTTATCTCTCTGCCTCTATTTTTTGAAGTGTGTACTCAAACGGTACTCAATCCTGGTAAGGGAGGCTTGTTTCCTATACAAACAAATGCGCAAATGTTTTCTATCCGTAGTTTGTTGGGAATAAACGTATATGCACCTCAAGTATCCTCATAAAAGTTTCCTACAGCCGGTTTCTTCTCTAAAATTTTAGAGGAAACCGGACAGCTTCATCTTGACACGTAAAATACGAATGAGATTGTAATATTTGATTAAAATAAATAAGATTTTGAATTTTTGAGTAAACCATCTAGAAGTATAAACATACGAAAAAATAAAAAGAGATTGTTTCGGGGTAAAAAAATACAACACAATATCTGGTCATTTTTTAACCCAGCACTACCTGGGACCATGCAAAAGAAACCAAAAGAGCATAAATGCTGATAAACCAATATTTTGGACGAGTTGAATGTTGAGCAACCGTATTTTGGATGGAATGCTTTTTTACAAATTGCATTTTGGATGAATTGATAACGCACCGGTCAATCAATCTTTGACTTCCTTTATATCTTTGAAAACAGAAAGGTCAAATAGTTTTAGTCTAATAGTCTCGCCCATAGTTACGGAGTCGCCAGGCGGAAGCGGAAAATTTGAAATGCAGGCGGAAGCGGTGGTGGTGAGGCGATTTGTAGAAGGTGGCGGTTATCACGCGGCGGAGAAAATTTTAGGGGGGGCGGTGGAGGCGGTGGCGGAATTTGAATTTTTCGCCTTCGTGCCACTATCTCGCCCAATTTTATACCTTCCTAAAATTAGACGAGTTTAAATAGACACCATGCTTATAATTGTCTTCATTGCTTTTTATTTTCGGACCAACCACTAAAAACACTGATGTTGCTCTTTCTATATTTAACATATTACATACAAAAAACTTTATTATTTCTCCTATAATAACAGATAAAACCTAAATAAATTATGATTTCTGAACAAGTTACGCTAAAACACGTTTTCAGAACCACTATATTATAAAGACCACTATAGTGAAATTTTTAATTTAAAGTTTGACTTTGTTTTTAAAAATTTAAACTACATTAAGATGAACGACGCATATCACAGCCGACAATTTACCCAAAATTACAAGCAGAAAATTTGCAGATATAGTCAACAGCACATATTTTATACAGGAATACGGAAGTTTCTCAGAGAAATAACTTAAGGTAAGTCACTTTTCACGTGAAAATACAGCTTTTAAACAAAATCCAATGTATGCACTTTAGGGAAAGATAAATTTGGCGGCATTTTCAGGCTTTTTGTGGACAAATCACTTCGCTTAAAGTGTCTTCAGGGAAGCTTTGGCAATCTGGGAAGGCTTTCATGTTCTCTACATAGTAGGCAAAATCTTGGCTTGCCATTCTGAAAATAATGCATTTTGTGAGCTCAAAAGAGGTGATGAAATATACCCATAGGCGAGAGAGTCGTGAGGAGTGATTCCTCTGGCTTGCAAGTGTTGCTTTAGATACAACTTGAAATTGGCGTGAATTCTATGCAGAATTGCCTAAACCCATTTTTGCTTTAAATAATTACTAAAAGACACACAAAATAAACCGACCGTAGAAGCTTTGGGAGGCATGATTGCTGAATAACCGGAGTAAAATTTGCCGATTTGCTTGACAATATGTTGAAAAGCAGGTGTGGGTGTTTTTTCTCCTCCTTTGTCATCCACTTTCCACTTAAATACATGGCATTAAACCCGAAATATTTGCAAACTAGTAAAAAACCTCATTTAGGGCTCCAATCAAGTGGTTGTCAATAACCATCAGTAGTTTATTGTCTAAAAGCAGCAATGTGTAAATTTAGAATGCAAAAACAATTTACCAATTTCATCAATATGATCATTGAAATCCTTCAACACCTGGTCAAAATATCGCAAAGTGTTTTGTTTGTCAGCAGCAAGTTTGTGACTAAAATCCTTGCGGATCACAGGAATAACTCTGGCTATTAGTTGCAGAGACCTCGAAGCGAGAGCTGTGAAGATTTTTTGATATAAAAAAGTTATTAATTCATTTAAAAAACCTAAATGTTTGACAGAAATGGTTTTGAGACCAACTAATTGTAGAGCTCCTGCCCCCAAGATCAACTGACATGTCCGACTATTGAAGGATTTAAGCACTTCTACAACATTCAACAATAGTTCGGAGACACACTGCGGAAATATTTCGAGCAAACTGCAGTATTGAGCCAGAATTCTGAGGAGCAATAGAGCAGTGCTGCAATTTAATAAGTTTAAAGCAGAACGATATTTTATTCTCAAATAAACGCGTTTGAGTTTCACTCCCCAATTGGATTTAGCACACACATTTGGCCGGTTCCCAAAGAATATGTTAAATCCAAAGTTGAGCTTCCTGGTGGTTAACTGAACTTACCCAACAACAATAAACTTTTCTTGACCTAGCACCACAAAGTCATTCGAAGTCATAACCGAGGTATTGTTGCTACAAGTGGACGCTTTGCTGGACAGATTTTCCATTTCAGCGTCAGTGGAGAGCGTGTTTTGGACAACTTCTCTCAATACTCCACTACTTGAATATTCATCGATAATTTGTTGAAAAATTGGACTTAAAATTTGTAATTTGCAATTTATAATAAAAAATTATAATGTAAAAAACCAACGGTAAGTCAATTTGCTTCCATTGCTCAGAATCCAAAATGATACTAAATATGTGGTAATATTTGCCGTAAATTCTCTGTCTACTTGGTTTACCTCAATTTATGACGCTTCCTCTCGTGGAACTTTGACAAATACTTGATGGTTTGCTGTTGTATGGCTGATTGCAGAGGAGACCTGACTGTCACGGCTGGAATACTTGGGTTGGAGCGCTCCTCAAACTCAGTTTTCAATGCATTAGAGCTGGTTGGAGATATTTTTCTGCATTTCTCCACAAAGTTGTTGACCATTTCAGAAACTTCTTTGAATGTTTCAGGGCTACATTTTTCTAATAAACCACCCTAAATCAGAAATATTCGTATTTTTACAAACGCTTCCGGTGAAAAATGTGTGAAGCCGTGGCAGAGCGTATAGGCGTTAGCTATCGTGTTACCAAGAGAGGTCCGCAGTGGAGGTCTCATGATCCTATCATGTACCGTTTCAAATGAGTTGTATCGACACGAATTGTTTTCTATGTTGAGACACCTGTTAGTATATGTAGCAATTTTCTCGCTTGTTAAACAAGTTTGTGTCTGAATAAACAAAGTACGAAGTAGTGTCCCTCTCGCTCTCTCTCTCTGCTTTCTCCGCTTCCTCAGATACAACAGACCTCCACTGCGGACATTTTATCTTTTTTACATGTTTGATCGCCCCTATGTGTAGTTTGGGTCGCTGAGCTCAAACGTCGGACATCTGTTCGGACTATATTTTGGCCCGAAAATTTGAATTTTACAGGTTTTTAGGGTAAATAGGGAAAAAGTACCTACCCTATCCCTCAGTCTGACCTATACTTGTGTCATTTGGTAAGATGGTTTTGTATTTAATACATCATCTTGTAGTCCATGAACCGGACTACCTAAAACAGTAAGAAATGCTTGCTTGAGTATGCAAAAAATAGAGTACCAATAAAATCTAATAAACCAGTACTACCAGTAATAGCTGGTCTTTCCTAACGGTTTATGATCAGGTGAATTTACATCACAATTTTTGACTGCAAACAAGTAAAACAACAGCGAGTGTCCCTGTTTGTGGGCTATAAGACAGTGCATAAAACGTAAAAAAATAGGACAAGAAAAACACAAGGATAAACCAGGTCAAATGATAGGGTGGGTACTTTTCTTTAGCCTAATTTCCATAAAGCACAAATTTTTTGGCCAAAAAATGGTCCAAAGCACTTTTTAACTCGAAATTCCAGCTCAGAAACCAAAACCACACTTAGAAACTGCACGCGGAACGTAGGGGGTCGTAATTTAGATACATCGTAATTTGGTCTATATGAATTCTAAAAATGTTGACCTTGGACCTAGCTACGATCAATTTGCAGGCTCTCTCCTCAGCAGCCACAATGGAGTGCTCCAAGAGCAGGGGCGCCACCAATTTAAACTGGTTGAAATCAAAGCATTTGACAGACAACATAGAGGAAGGGTTGCCAGTTGTGCTTGCAAATCTTGTGGCAACCATACCTTTCTCCTCTTCCACAACAGTTCTGTTGCCAAATGGAGAAATGTGTCGATCTAAAAAGAACAAGAAAATGTAAAAGAGGAGGAAATGGGAAGTGAAGTTTTTTAATTCAAGAAGTTTCTTAGAATCTAGCTATGCTACCTTGATCTGTCTCGTTGGTGGGTGTCTCTGCCTCGTCTTCATTGGACTCTTCAGCAGCTGCCAGCGAGACTTCCTCTGATTTGGAGTACCTGCCTTTGGGGCCATGAATATCTGGATCATATGGCGTGTGATTAGAGGCAAATATAGGTAGACTTAAAGCACTGGCAACCGAGTGAATGGAAGCGTGGGAGGGAGTCCTTCGAGGCGGCCTGAAATGATAGTAATCGCTTAGGAGATAATAAAATATATCATAATTATTGATCACATGTATAAGGCACTAGAATGAGATTCTCTGAATTCATTTTGAGAATATTGCTCGCCATTATTGTTGTTATTGACAGTAAGTGAAGCTGGATGATGAGGTGATGGGACCCTGTCCTTGGTACGTAGCTCCTCTATGAAGGACAGATTTTCCATGATAAGTTCTTGGATGCTCTGAATAATCAGAAATATTTACGACTACTCCAAGTATAAAGCAATTTACCATAACCCGACAACACAAAAAGTAAAGAGACCTGAACCCAGCGGATAAATATCAACTCATTCAGAAAAAAATGTTACCTTAGAACAGCGCTAAGCGTGTCCACCCACTGAGTTAGTGTCATTCTGGTGATTTGCTCAGCAAGGTTGCTAAATAGAATTGAAAATGGAGAAGAACTAGTAAGCAGAAAACTTACCCCAGCGATGGGTCAAAATCCACCAAGTTAGATTCGCACTCCACTATTCTTCCCTTGACAATCTGAAAAATTGAGCTTAAATTTATTCAGATGCACCCACAACTCAAAACTGACCTGCCTTACGGTGTTTTTGACGGCTTCCACTATTTCAGACTTTAGCACTAAACACACTTGCTTTATTTAAAGCACAAAAGAAGTGCAAAATAAACCTGGGATAAAACGATATTCCCTGCAGCGCAGCAAACCAAGAATCACCGGATGTAGTTGGCCTTAAAACCAACAATGAGTTTTTGTGACCATAGGCATAGTGACCACTGGCAACCTTCTTGATAACAACTCTCAGACTCTTTCTCAATAGGTTTCTTGAACTCTCTTTGAATCAGCGAGATGAACTCTTCCTGCAGAAGTTTGCCGATAAATTTGTTTAGCTCTTGCAGCTGGTTACTTAAATGGCTGAAAATAAACAAAATAAGTAATAAATTCAAAAAAATCTTAAATGTAAGTCTACCGAAAACAAAGAACGCCTTTCAGATCCGAATTAAGTACTTCCTAAAAGTTGTTTACATTTTTCACATCATACTATTGCGTCTATGCGAATAAAGTAGCACCTGAGCAGTCTCTATGCATTCAAGTGCTTTTGGAAAGTCATTTTGGTTCAACAGCATCTGAACTGTGTTTTGAGCATCTCGCAGACAGGCGATGTCCTGCAAAAAAACAGTATTGGCTAGCATTTCATGAACAAATTAAAAAAAAATTGCCCTCACGTTCAGCTTTCGGAGTAAAAGCTCTCTATTCCTTCTGGAATGGTACAACTGCACCATTTTCTGGGATTTTTCGTATATTTGTTGATCAGTTGTTTTCAAATTCTTTCTAAAACAGTTTTATAGTTTTTGTTTTACAAACCTGAGAAAAGTAATAACCTAACAAGCCTTGCTTTTGCTATAGCCGCTTCTGAAAAACTCAACTTTCAACTAAGAAAAAAACAAATATATATAAGGTCTTACCTAATTCCCCATGCAATACAGAATCTAAACACTGTTTAGCGTCTCAAGTAAAGAAATACAACAATTAGCTTACAAGAGTTAACCGTCCTCCAAAATTCTTCACTTTTGCACTCCTAAAAAACAAAAAATGTGTAGATTCGACAAGAAAAAACCGCGAATACCAGTTGATGGTTCAGCAATATTCCTAAAAGAAAATTCTAAATCGTCAAATGCACGTTCTTCCAATGTTAAAACCCACCAATAGTGTCCATATACCATTCCAGCCTATTGTGCAATGGTTTGTAAGGACGGAAAAATCTGCCACCAGCTGCTTCCACAGGCATCTGACTCTATAAAACAGGTATGTTTTCGGGCAGTACTTTTATTTGTATCTGATTTTTGTAGTGCCTCCTTCTCGTTCATTTTTAATCTTTTTTGGTGTGCAGTCGAGTGTCGCTAATCCCTCACCCTTTCTTCGGGTCCAAGGGGTTACCAATTAGCGAAACTCGACTGTATAGATATTATTAAGTGGATCTGCAATCTAGTATCTAACGGCTCAGACACATATTGAGGCTGGCATTGAGACTGAAACTAATTTTACATTGTGCACGCATCTTAGATTCAATCTCAGTCACACCCAGTGTTTCAAAAATGACAGTGATAATGATGTCAAAATGACAGTGACATGACAGTGTCACTAAAGTGACAATGACAATTAACTGTCATCGTCATTTGTGGCAAGATGACAATGTCATCAAAGTGTCACTGTTGATTTACCGTCACTGTCATTTTAGTATCATTCTAACTGTCATTTTATTGATGTTTTTAGCTGATTTGTCGTGTGGAAATTTTGCTTTTTGGAATTAGGGTTGGCACTACGGATAATGTTGTCCGTGTCCGTTTATGGTACCAACTGGCCTCAAGCTTTTGTGGAAAGATTTGCCTTGGTCCCCTGTTTTGAAAAACCTATTTTTGTTGTGATATTCCTTAGAGCAATCACTGCAATACGCTCGGTTTCTCAAATTCATTTATCTTTTTACAGACTATACTCCAGATGTTTTTACGCTTCTTTGACACTGATGTGGCAGGAGAATTCGGGTGAGTTGAATCCATAACTAAAGAAAGTACAAATAGAAAGAAGGATGGTTTGTTGAGACGCTTAGCTATATGCCCAAACTATCGGGTGTTCCAGGTAAACAGTCACATTGAGGATGGATGGCTAAGAAAATCGGTTTGTCGCTCTAGGCTTAAAACCTGTAAATTCAAAACCTGAAAATAAACTAAAAAAGTTGAATAACGGCTAAGAAATGTACTTGTTGACAAAAACATTGTTGCTAAAATTTTTAACAAATTGGCAATTTTTTTAACTGGCGAGTCGACCTGTTCAATATTTGCTTGATAAATTTCGGGGTACAGCCCGCTGGGACAATACCAAAAATTATTTGACGTAGAAAATTGTCTTAGACACAAAAAATTATTAGCCTATATTTTTGAAATATTATATGAACCGGAATTTGATTTGCACCTGCAAGCTTTGCACAGAAGTCAGTGAGTCCGTCCTTGTGCTCAATAGTCTGGATGTTTTTTTTATAGTATTCTTTCGTTCCTGTTCTGAAACCAGTTTGTCTTCTTCATCCGGCCTCGGCTCCAGAAACACGGACTCGAAGAAGTACACATTGTTGAAGCGGAAATCAGCTGAGAAAAAAATCTGCAAGCAAATCTTAGCCTCAAGTCGAGAGGTACTTGAAAAAAACTCACAGTTGGTACCTCTTCTGGGTCAATAGATGTTTCTTCAGCATGACGGTTGACCACCTTCCTGAGGGCCCTCCTCGCTTTCAGGTATTGGCGGTGTTTCTGCAATTTTTTGGATGAAACAACTTGTCTTTGAGTATTGATTACTTTAGCAGTTGTGGATAAGTAGTGAAGGAAGTGAGCATCTGTGATTCTAGGCAATTGTGAGGTGGCTGGAACACTAGTCTTGGGCGCAAATTGTTCCCCCCAGTGCCGGGTGAAAAAGCCGGCTACTTCGGACCTGGACCGACCAGGGTCTGACAGTACCGAAGAGAGGTTTTGGGTGAAGCTAAAGTCTATTATGTCAAGTCCATCTTGCTGTTTTTAAGTTCAATTTAAAAAGTCTTGTTAACAGGTCTAAAAATTCTGGTTCTAGTTTATAATGCCAGATATGGCGTTTGCTGCTGTAAAACGATGTAAATTTAATAGAAAAATATTGTTGCTGCAAATGGTCAAGTTTGCATCAAAAAAAGCCGATTTGAAATAACAATATCCTATAATGTCGCGATTCAGTGTCACCTAGGTCCATAAACACTTTGTATGTATTTAATGTTTCTGTAAACCAATTATTAGGTGATTCGGAAACTTCTGTTACAAAATTGAAAACATTTGACCATTTTCAAAATTTTTGGCATGTGTTCTGCAGTGATGTTTTTTTGTCAAGTTAATAGTAAACCATTCAGTTAACTCTTCATGAAGTCGGAGCTTTCCAAATAATTATTGTGTAGGATAGATTGTGTTGTATCCCCAGGATAAGTGGATTTGATACCCTTTCTTCAATTATTCTTCCTCCTCCTTTCTTGCTTAAAGCTGTTGCAAGAAGAACTGCTAGCTGTCAGTTGTTTTGTCACCCTCACTTTGACTAATTTTAGAGAAGCAAAATATAAGATCAACATTATTAGTAATTTTAAAGTGGATTTGTGGATTTTTTTCCAAACATTATGTATTTTTAAAATATTTTAAGAGTCAATATATATAACTAAGCTTTGTTAAGATATATGCCCTAATAATTTTACTATGTTAGGATAGCGGCACCTGGTGCTGTTATAGCACTGCCTTAAAAACCTTAATTGTATTATAAGTAATTGCTGTGTTATTGCATAGTACCAATGTGTCAGTTGAAAAATTCATGGTATGACTGATTGTAACTCGTCTTTTAATGCCGGTATTGTCATGAAATTTTCTGTTAAAATCACTTCTAACCCTTATCACCATAAAACAAAGCATATTT
>JAKMXJ010025690.1:0-13051 GCA_029339935.1 Anguina tritici
GTGGGAGCAGGTCATAAGCAATAATGGAGAATACATAATTGATTAAAATGTTGCTATTTTATGAAAAATAATTGAATATTCAATAAAGAAAAAAGCGCAAAAAATTATGGGCCAACCCAATAATATTAAACAAAGCTACCAATTTTTGCTATGATTTTTTTATTCTGAGTTCCTCCAGTAGGCGAAATGTCCTCAGGAATCCGAACCTGAAACATAATTTCAAAAAGAAGCATGGTTTCTGAAATATGACCACAAGTTGGACAGCTATCATTTTGGAATAGTGACTAACTACCTTGTGGTCATATCTCAGAAACTAAGTATCTTTTTGAAATTCTCTTTTCAGATTTTGATTCCAGAGGACATGTTGGCAAATGGAGACCCTCAGCTAGCAAAAATTGGCACTTTCTTAAATATCAAAACTTTTGGAAAACCTATGGCTAGCTGTCCTATGTCCTCAGAAAACATGTGAACTCGGCTTTTGAATCTCCTTCAGTAAAACTTTCCTAATGTCTTTCAACCCCGCCCCTAGGCAGAAAAGCGCTGAATTCATTTTTTTGCTTTCAACTTGCCGCCAAATCCAAATTCTGTTGACGTTTTCTTCCAGTATAAGTAAATATTTTCCCTCCCTCCTCTGTCTAACCATATGACGCATGTGGTGTTACGAAACGCTAGTTTCTCTAGAAATTTCTTCCTGGTTAAATAAATTAATTTAGAATAGCTGTTTTATATTATTTAATATGTTATTAGATAAAAAAGAATCTTTGGCGGTACTGCGATATGGTCCACCCGGTATTTTTTCCGTAATCAGGTATTAAAGTCTCCAAAGCAATTCCTATTCGCTAAGACCGATTAAAAATGGGGATTTAAGACGCTTTCCTGTATAGAATAGTAATGCGTGTTCAAAAATTTACTTTTTGCCTTTCTTTTCCAAGCTAGACATCCCTCTAGAGTACCTGGACACCCCAAAAAGCCTTGAAAAGATGGGATTTGAACATAGCTTTGTTTACTGGGACCCACCGCATATAGAAACTCTGGTATGCATCCGTTTTTATGCATCGAGAGCTATTCTAGAGTGATTTATGTCTCAGGTATGTGTGTGCGAGCACTCAACCCCAAGCCTCCAAGCTCTACGATTAGAGATGCGCGTACAGAGATACCTGTGAGACGAATACGAGCAAGTTCTCTTGACTATACACGCATTTTAGATTCTTTTCGCAATTTCCTGTGATCGGAGTAGAGTCGAATATTTTTAATTCCCTTCCTTATTCCACCCACCGTGTTATATGAGAATAATTGCGTTTTATTTTTGTCGTTTTGTTATTTACTCAACTTTTGTGTTGCAGTTAAGCAGGAAACATCTACTGTGCGTGGCACGAGAAAGAAAAGAACACCAAGGTGGTACCATCTGGATTGAAGTCACTACTTCCAAGTTTCATTGGTATTCCAGGTCGTGTGTCTCACTATTTGGGTAAGTTGCTTGCATAATGCGTTTTCACTTCTATTATTATGACTAATATGTACTTGTTTCAGATATTGTTGTAATTTTAAATGCCAATTGTTCTAACAAGGTGACCGCCTCTGAAATAATCGCTACAAACCCTAAGCAAGATTCCTAGAAGGCACCAAAGGGAAAGAGAATAATCGTCATCACCTCTAATTGTGTCAGCCAAACAACTCTACGATATTTGTGTGAGTACTCTTAATCTCCTATTGGCTACTAGCAATAGCTTTCTTTTATGTTGAGCTTTGGTCCAAAACCGCAAAAAGACTTGAAGCAAGGCTTTCCCTCCTACTTCGAATTGTTACTCAATTTGTTATTTTCAATCTGTCAAAAGCAAGACTTTTTGATACAATAGTTCGTTCACTAGAATAGGTCTCATAAGTTTTTAAGATGAAAATAATGGGCGGTGCAGTCAACCTTAGTCAACCCGTTATCCGCCATAGGGACCGGGCTGGCGTGGCTGATTGGCGAGAGTTGACTGTGCTTTTTTGGATCAAAAACACTCTTTTTGTACCAAATTTAGCCACGAGAACTTTTTCAATTTTTTCAATACAAGCTAATTTTGGAACTTTTGTAGTTGCAGTCGACACCCGTATATTTTGTTCTTTGCATTTGTTTGTACTAATTTATTTTGAGAATACTGAAGCGGTCGCTAATTTGGAGAACTATAAAAAATCACAGAAAAATAAGGCTGACAGCTCCAACTACAGAAGTTCCCTAATTTTTTCTATAATGTTTCTACCATCTTTTGAGAATTTTTCGCAAAAGTGTTATTTTGCGAATAAAATTTGCCTCGGGAATCCAAAGTCATATGGACTATTTAACCACATTTTTGTTATGCTTGTCACATCTACCATCTTCTTTTGCGAAAAATAATCAAAAAAATTTAGAAACAGAGACTGATTTTATCAAAAGTTTTATCTTTTACATCGTTATCAAAACTTATGATAAGTTTGATTTGATAAGCCCGGGTTTAATACAAGAAGGAGTAGACATTAAAGTGTTTTGTTTTGACACTATATCTATCAAACATATGGAAGTAATTAATGTCTTTGTCTGTTTCTGACATTTAATGTTTTCAGAAAAAATGTCTTCCGCCTCAGTTCCCTCAATGAGCAGTCCAACTTTTGCACTACAAGGAGCTCCTCTTAAAAGTTCTTCGTTCATTCGTCTCTCGCCCACAGCTTTCTTCAAGAGCCACAGCAAATCTTCCGTTTCAACACTGCTTTCCAGTCTCATGAATGATCCAGCCAAGGAAGTGGTCGGCACGGCTAGTTCTCTAGCCAGTGACCTCATCTCTACGCCTAAAAGTCAGTTTTTCGAATCAACTTTTGAGCTCAGGCTTGAAGCCTTATTTCATTGCAGGTCACCATCGTCGTCATACCCGACTGCAGGGCCAATCCGCTGGGGCTGCTCGCAAGAAGTTGTGCTATCCAGAAGAAAGTTCCAACAACCGTGGTGATGGGCCAATGCAAAGGAATGTGTGTTTCATTCCCAAGTCTGTGCAAAACAGGAATGGTGCATCACCCACTATGAAGAAGACGGCTTCTCAACCGCAGTGTCAATCGGCTGGGATGTATGATAACAAAAACTTCTCTGCCACCAATGTTTATGCCACCCCTCCCCGTCACTCACTCCGTCGCCAACAGTCAGCAACTGCCACTCTGGTGCCTGTGGGCAATGGCCGCTACAGATCCAATACAGCTTTTGTGCGCTTCACTCCCCCCATAGGTTGGTTTTCTTTCGGTCACCAATGACATACTTCACTTTCAAAAGAAAATTCTATTGTTCGTTTGATTTGAACAAAGGGTCTTCTCTCCGTTGAAATTTTGACCCTTGTGGCTAGCCCCTGTCCCTACTTTTTTCAGAAAATGGCTTTAACCACTCTTAAGTAATTTTTATAGGCTCAGAAAGGATAAAGAGATTTTTTGAGATATTTTCCTGAATAAAAAGTTGACTTTTTCAAAAAAATTTGACCAAAAATCGACTTTTTGCCTTGGTCCCTCAAGTCAAACACCTTATTGATATACAGGTACCCTGCGATTTTTTATTGCTGATACTTGGCAAAAAGAGTCTTTAAATGTATGTATAATCAAGAGTATTGCTTTGATTTATCTCTAAGGTAAGTCTGTGAGCGCATCTCTAACCCCTTGCGGGGGCCCAGGGGGCTTGGAGGCTTAGGGTTAAGATGCTCACACAAACATACCTGAGACATAAATCACTTGAGAATAGCTCTGGATGCATAAAGTATCCACACCAGAGCTTCTAAATTTTAGTAGGTCCCAATAAACAAAACTATGTCCAAATCCCATCTTTTTAAGCCTTTTGGGGTATCCAGGTACCCTCCAGAGGTGGTTTATTTCGGTTTAGCTGGAAAGTGTCTCAAAAACACCTTTTTATCGTATAAAAATAACTTAGGACTGCTTAAAACAGCTTTTTGAAAATAGCTTAGGGGGCAGGGGCTAATAGGGCGGAAATTTTCAGCTTTTACCTTTGAGTTCAAAGTTTTAAGTCGAAAATCGTCTCTATTTACCGTGTTTTCTGCAACTTTTCCGAGCCTCAAGTTTGAAGTGCTTATCAGACTTACATTTCTATAGTAACACTTACATAACAAAATTCCGAGTTTTTTTGTTTTGATATCACCATCCAATTAAAAACCTCTATAAAAGTCAAGTGGATCTATTGCTGGAAATAGATTAGACCCAATTGCAGGTGAAGACGTATCAGCTCTGTATGCCGGCTCCAAATTCAGTGATTCGCCTTCAGCCAAGAGTCTGCCACTGCCACCCGCTGCCTGGCTGGAAGAGCTGGCTGCGCACACCACAGCCCTCAATCTTAAAGCCATCCAAACGGCCGACCAAATGAGTGGGGATGACAGTGTCAAATCCCTCAAAAACGTGGCAGAAGAAGAGGAGGATGGGGTCATCTCCGACGATACCGGAGTTGTTTTCGACCTGGATGACGGGAAATGCTCTTCTCCATCAGCTGCCTCTGACTCCTCCATGCAGCTTGCCACAACCGAGGAGGAGGGCTCGGATGCCGGGGAAATACACCCGAAACTAGTCGGATGTTTGGGGCACCAAGCAAACCAAGGGGCATTTTCGCCTGGTATCCGTCTGACCCCTCTCCAACTGATTGCTGCTGTGGTTGCTTCTTAACCTTCTCCACTGATGTGTGTCCATTTCGCAAATTATAAGCAATCTATTCTTGGTTTTCATTTGTTCTAGCTGATAGAATAACCCCTGTTGGCAGCATATGTTGTATTTTGTTTGCTTGTCTCCTCCTAACTATTACTTACTTGTTCCTTTGAGTTCGAGGGATTTCTGGAATAGAAGCTGGCAATTAAATGCTGTTTATACTGCGAGCCTGAGTACTGTCCATGTAAGGTGGTCCGAAAACATCCGACTGGTTTAAGAATTGTGTCCTGCACTATTGTTTTAGCCCACGCCTGTTTTTCATGTGGTTAAACGCAAAAAAGGTCGTGAAAAACACATGCTGAAAAAAATTCCTGGATGTTTTTGGATGCACCAAATACATTGTGGTGTTGCACCACTCGCGAATCATCTATTCTTGTATTTTTGTTGTTATTTTTCTTCCATGAGCAAAAGCCTCTTGTTGGTTATGTACTGGTTTTTTTTACTTGTCAATTTTTAAAGTAATACTGCTCGACTATTTAATCAAAGCATTCTTCAACTTTTTTCCTTTTTTGTTTCAAGATTCTTTTTCTTTTGACCTCAGTAAGTGTTTGCCTGACGACCTCCACTGTGGTCTTTTTTGCATGTTTGACCACCTACTAGGTGTAGTTTCGGCTGATGAGCTCGAACTTTGAGTCAAAAAAGTGTTTCGGATTGTGTTTTGGCCTGAAAATTTTAGCTTTATATGTTTTTAGGATAAGCTCTGAAAAGTACCTAGCCCACCCTTTTCAAGATTAGGGCATGGGCTAGGTGTTTTTTCTTGGTTTGCCTTAAAAACCTATGGCACTCAAAGGTTTTAGACCAAAAGATAGTCCAAAACAATTTTTGGCTCGAGATTCTAGCTCAGAGACCAAAGCTACACATCCAGTCGGGGGTCAAACATCCAAATAAGAGAAAATGACCGCGGTGGGGAGCGGATTTGTGACCTCTCCCCCCTTTTTGGCAGCATGAAACTCAATGTTTATCCACCATGCTGTGGATGTTCAAAATTCTGAGCTTCCCTCCTTTAAAGGAACATGGTAACCTACAATCAGAAGAAGGCGAGTGCCGTAAGTCAATTGGTTCTCGTAGTCTTTTCTCTGTAGTTTTTTAAATCCTGCAAACACCCTTCTGCCCACTTTTGAAAGTTAGGAACAAGGTTGTAAAGAAGGCTTAAAAGAACTATCGAAAAAAGTTAAGAGATCCAAAACATGCCTGGTACACGTGTTCTTCGTAAGTACCATGGCCCTTTAAGTAAGATAAATTAAGGACGAGCTATTGCCCCTTTATATAACCGTGAACTACTGTCAGGCTTGCACCAAAGTAGTGCCCACCTTTTAAAACTCAAAAGTTTACAGTTGAAGAATGTTTTTAGTGATTCCGCCGGGTATTTTTTTCTTATTATTTCTCGCATTTTACTGTCTATCTCCTTTTCTCCATCCACTAAAATACAAAATGGCTGTAAGAAGCTGAGAAAACAAAGAGGGAGAGTATTTCGGGTGTTGAATATTTGTGTGCATATATGTCCCTCCCTCTCCTCATTTAATGTATTCATCATGAAGGGAGTGTTGTTGCTATGTTCAACCACTAATCTTCTTCTTCTCCAAACAGCCCAAATTTTACATTTAAGTAATTGTATATCTTGGGCTTTTTTTACATGTAATGAGGACCATCAAAATTCTTTTAACCTCTTCACCCTTGCTTAACCCCTCCCTGTAGTTGATCTCACCAACTTGATGAGATGAATGCCGGAAAAGGGAGGCAAGGATAACATCTATTCCTTGTATACATTAGTCTTTTTTATTGTGCTTCGCTGTAGGTCAATTGGAAGCTTTACATAGTCTCTCTTTTGTATGTGAAATGTCTTCGGCTAAAGTAGCCCAAATCCACAAAAAATAACCTTTTTTTGTTTTTTAAAAGATAGCAAAACCTTTATGCCCTCAGCAATTGTATTTAGTAGTATGTGCACCCACCTTCCATATAGGGCTGTTTTTTCAAGTCCATATATGGACATATACATTAAGAAAATGCTAATTTTTGTACTTGTTTTCTTTCTCTCTCTCTGCTAGTGGAATCAAAAGACAATGTCTTACCCCAACATTCCCTTTTCCCTCTTGTCTGTAGGACCCCACTCTATGTAAAAAATGCTCTGGTAAAATTTTTCTCTTCCCTCTTGGAAGTGAATCCTAAATTGTCTCATCTCCACCCAAATCACTTAATTTTGCGCTCTCCTATTGTAAAGTTGTCTTCAATTGAATGTATCCATCGGAAGTGAACGAACTGAAAGTAGAACCACTACCACCAGCTCTACATCCATCCTACAAAGGACTCCATCTGACAAGAAATAGAAGGATGGCACTACTTCTTCTAGTAATCTCTTTCTGAAAAACTCGCCTCTTTTAAACCCTATTCCAAAAGACGTAGCGGAAAATATTTTGCAATTTTTGGTCAACTAGTTTAAAATAACAACTTTTGTAACTTTTGATTTATCTTTCGGCTAAACTGCATTATATTTCAACCTCCAAAAATTGTCTGAAATTATGCTTTTCATTTTTCTGGGGCTGAGCACGGGCCGGAATTAGCTCGGCCAGGATCTCCTTTTAAAAAGCCCGGCTCGGACAATAGTCAGGCCAGTCACGAAAGCCCAGAAAATTTTAATGCGCCACTTTTCGGGGGGTTTTTTTAAACTAAATTTGCATTTTTAAAGCTTTCTTCTTGTCTTTTTAAGAAATTTCTCTGTTGAGAAATATTGTGCGCTTTGCATTTACTCTTCTAACAAAGGACGCGCTTTGTCTGCTTCTCTACAGTACTCATATTTTTTTGCTGTTTTCGACAAAATTTTTATAGAAAAATCAGCCAGGCCTGAGCCTGAGAATTGAGGCCTGGCCCGGTGTCAAGCCGGCCCGTGTATACGGCCTGAAACATACGAAAAACCTGTTTTAGCTGTTAGTTGGCAATAAAAGTTTAGGAAAGATCGATCTTTGGTTTGCAGGATCAGGAGAAATTTGTTGCCTTGATTCTCCCAGGCAAAAATCGATTTGCCTAAAAATTTATAAAGCCGAAACTGTATCTTTCAGGCCCTATGACAATAAAGAAACATAATTCAGACAATTTTGAGGGTTGATATATAAAGTAGTGCAGCCTATCTTCTATTGTAGCATAAAATTTTTTTTCGGAAATAAAGAAATAAAGGCGACAAAATAATGTTCTCAGTAATATGCATTTCATTCGAGTCTCGATTTAACATACACCTGATTTAACATATAGTAAAGAAACTCAAAGTAAAGAAAAAAGCAAAGTACCGTATATGCTCTTTTAATTACCCCGGGGTAATTATTTTTTCAGCCTTCGAAAAATCGGGAAAATTTTGGGTCGATCTCGAAAATTTTGCGTATTCAACATAAATCTGAATAGTAGAATTGATAGAACTCGTGGGAGTTAAGAAAACACACCAACCAGAGGTCTAAATTTATTTCTCTACATCGAAATACACACCTAAAAAGTCAAGGGGGAGGGGGTAATTACTAGATAGGGGGTAATTAAAAGAGCATATACGGTAAAGTAAAATTCAAAGTTGTTGTTGTCACAACATGAAACGATCACAATTTTTTCATTAACATTTTCATGAATCATTTTTTGACAGAAGTCTCCAGTGTTATGCAGATATAGTCACTGACTTATCCGCTCTCAAAATGTTTGATCAATTCGACGACTTCCTAGGGAAATAGCGCTTTAATAATATGAAGCAAAAACTATTGATGATTACTTTCTGGTCCAGTAAACTTGATGTGTACTTTTTTGAATAGTCTTTTAGGCACCCCTTTATGAATAAAATTGTTGCTATTGTCCGTAGGAATTTTTTAAAGCAAATAGTATCACCTTGTAAACGGTAATCAAGCCTCGCCTTTGGTTCTTCGGGGTTGCTCTGCGTCATGGATGCTGTCACAGTGCGTAGAATGTAAGTACACCTCTAAGCAGGTGGAAACTAAACCCATTTCAAGGAACATACCTTTTCCTAGTCATGGAAATTTCAAATAATGGTGGGAATAGGTAAATAACATAGAGTGACCAATGTTTGGGTAAAACGACTCTCGATCTAACATACAGCTCGGATCGGTCCTTAAGGTGTATGCTAAATCAAGACTCGACTGTGATAACTTTACTGCAAATTTTGGTCCAAACATATAAAAATTTTTTAGTCTTCCAATGAGCTGTCGAGTTTTTAGAAGGAGAATTTCTTAAATTCTTAAAATAGAAAAAGTTGTTTTTGCTCAGTAGCTCGCTAAAAATATGAGGTATCAGTGCATGAGTATAAGATTTATACAGTCAACCCTCGATAACTCGACACCCTAAGACTGGTCCCAAAGAAAAAACCTTTCAGTGAAATCAAATAAATTGACTTTCGTTAACTCGGCACCCTTGTGGCAGTCCCCTGGGGTAAGGAGATTTGACTCTTATAAACTGTTAAGTGAATTATTAAAGTTAAAAAGAAAAAGGGAATACCGAGCTCATTTCCAAAAATCGTTAAGGCCAAGTGTTGCTGTGCTATTATCGTGCCAACCTCAGCGGACGTGTTTGTTGGTGATGAGTTATATGACTTTGGATGACATTCCACACACTTGGCATGCAGGGTGGCCCAACAATCTTGAATAGTTTGGACAAAATTTGTGATATGGTGCTAATTTATTAACCCAGTAAAAGCCCCGGCCGGAATGTACTTTGGCCCGAAAATGCGTTTTTTAACTTTACATGATAGTTTATGGTCTAAAGCTTGCAGTAAACATGTTTTTAGGGCGCGGCCGACAATTTTTGAAAATTTTTTGACTAAAATTTGACTTTCTACTTTGCGGGACCAAGGTATATCTATTTAGAGAGCACCTGGTTGCCCTATTCATCATTTTTCACCATGTTTTTTCACAGAACAAGGCAAAAAAATCTCTAAATGCGTGTATAGTCAAGAGTATTGCTTGGATTCTGTGTATACCCTCTTCTTCTTGGCGACTTTTCTGCGGCGGTACTTGGCAATTCGGTGAGAAAATTGAATGAACAAAGAAAAAATCGACACCAACAAACAAATAAATTGATTAAAAAAGTTAGTGGCGGCTTAAAAAAAATCATACGAAGTATAAAATTCGTCGAAGCATTTGGCAAAAAAATATTAAAGTAAAAAGTCTATGGACAAAAGTTAATACATTTTTGACGAACAAGTTATCCATTAAGTTCTACAGAAAAACATTCCCAGTTAAACAACTTCAATGATTGATCCAACTTTTAGCAAAATACTGGATATGGGTATCTTTGAAATAAAGTCAAGATCAGAAAACTAAGAATAGGCTAAAAATGTCAGTCTCAGAACTTTCCGGACAACCTGATAATATCAAGTTGTCGGTGTGCGAGAGCTTCGATATGTAAAATTGTTATATCCCCTGTTTGAATAATTATTGGTCTCGACACAAGTTACACTTCTGTCTCTAGACTACCATTGTACCGTTATTATTATCGGTTGTAATTGAATTGAATTGCACCCTCAAAATTCTGAATTTCGCCAGCAAATTACTTAATTTCACCAGCAAATCTGAACTTTTGCATTTTCCTCCCTAACTTCGACGTAATGTTTTTTTAAATTTTATACTGTGGTGTAGCCCTGGATCTCAGCTTTCTAATAAACTATCAAGCTCCATGCAATGTCTTTGGAAATGCATGAATTGAAGTCTTTAAGGGAAGTCAATTTTCAGAAAAATCTGCTTCATTCAATGCCTTCAATTCTTAAATTTTCAAAAGAATTCTATGGAGCTTGATAGCTTATTAAAAAGATGAGATCCAGGGCTACACTACGGTATAAAATGTAAAAAAATATTACGTCGAAGTTAGGGAGAAAAATGCAAAAGTTCAGATTTGTTGGTCAAATTAAGTAATTTACTGGCGAAATTCAGACTTTTGAGGGTGCAATTCAATTTGATTCTATTACTATTGTCATTGTTCGTGATCTAAATAAACGCAGCCGCGCATCTTCAGCTCTCTCTATCTGTAAATCTTTGAAACCCTCTTCAAACCAGATCCAAGTTAAAACAAAAATATCTCTTAACACAATTAACACACTCGTTGTAAACATTTATAATTTCTAAGCTAAATGTAACAAACATAAGATATATGGAAACAACTTCTGAGAATCTGCAACCAAAGAAAAGACAGTGAGATCAAGAATACTCGTTCCGCCTAGTTTACAACCAATATCTCAATTTCGGTAAAAAAATAATCATGGTTATTGATACACTAAATAATATTGCGTTTATAGAAAAGCATCCAGACTCCCTTCCGTCCACTAAAATAAATATTTCTACAAATTATTTTTGTACCCTTTTCAGACCTGAACCAAGTGGTGTGCAGATTGTTGCTGACACGCTTTTCTTGAGCCGTCTAGTTTCTCTCTTTGCGCTTCGTTAGCCTGATTAACTGTGGCGGCTTCTTGCTCTTGCATATTCATAGAATGCAGCTCTGTAATAGGCAATCATTCTTTATAGATTTTGGACTCAACACGATACAATGTTGGCGCCCTTCTAGCTCACCAAGCCAATTTTTACCAACGGCGCTTTTTATCATCAGTTTATTTTCAAAAATAGATATACATATTTTTAAAGGGGTATACCCACGCCTCTCAACGCACATTGCTCAAGTTTGAATTGGCGGGGACCAGTTTTTCGCCATAAACAAATCCGGTTTAAATTTTTCCTTATAAAATGAAACATGCAATTTTTGTTTATTTAAATTTTACATGGAAATATTCAAAATATTGTTTATTGTTGTCCTGCTGCGAAAAAATGGTCCCCGCCAATTCAAATTTGGTCAATTTGTGTTAACGGGCGTGGGTTACCCACGGTGGGTATGCCCCTTAAATGATTTTTGTACTAAAGTCAGTAAATTTTTAGAATGTTTTACTAAGAATTTTTTTGCAGTCTTAGCTGTCTAATAAGTCCAATTAAACAGCGATGTGGTCTCAGGATTGAAGCTACATATTATTAGGAATTCCTGTATTTTCAAATATTACTGTTGTGTACCGCAAATAAAACGTCCGCACCATTTGTAAATACTTTTTAGAAGTTAAAAAATGTCTTTTTACAAAAAAGGTCTATAATATCAGCTAGATCTCGGATAGCTCAAAATATTCATTGGTAAAAACTGACTTGGTAATCTGGAAGCGCGCCAATATGTTAGATTAAGCGGGAAATTGGCACCTGTATGAATTATAAAACAACTTTTCCCTCCGAGTGGGTTTAAAGTTTTTTTTTGCTTTTTGCCTAGACTATGCTACAAGCCCCTCGCATGGACAACCAATTTTGAGGTCAATCTTTCAAAAACCACCGGAAATGGACTCTAGCAGTCGACAGCATTCGGCAAAGTTTGGTGTTTTGAGTTTGACCCACCTCAAATCTCTCACCGCCGTTCCGGAGGGACCACAAAAGTTTTTTTAAGCGCAGGACTTTTGGCCAATTTTGGTGCCAAAAGACAGCCGATCGGCTGAAGTTCGGCGTTCCTTAAAAATATCCCAGGTATAAAATCAAAAAATTGGAAGAATATTGCTTCGGAAACAAAAATCGCGTTTCTAGCGACACAGATCCATGCAAATACTATACAGAGATACTTACGAATAATTTGAGTGTTGGCCCATATGAGAAGTGAAGCGTCATTGCTTTTGGTGGACCACTCGTAAGCCGCCTTCAAGACATCCGTGTCTTTAGCCTTGAACAGCTTTGAGAGCAAAAGTAAAGCGATTGCTTGGATTCGGGCGATATCTTCTTCTTTGGAAATTGTGATGCTCTCCATTATATTGCTCCTTAAATTGACCATAAATAAATAAAAGAGAGAAAAAATGGTATCATATTTACTTGCACTCCTGATTGCGCATATTCAAGTAGTAGTGGAGTCCGTGCACCAAATGAGCCGCCGATTTCAAAGAGGTAGCTATTGTTTTCAACTTGTTGGGTGAGATACAGTCAAACAGCTCGTAGAAATCAGACTCGCGAGAAGTAAACAAGTACACAATTGCTAAGCTGAGATTGATCATAGTGCACAGTTCAGCGTCTGTCGTTTTCTGCAACAAAATGATAAATTGGCGCTACTCGGTTATAGCCCCCCCCCCTTCCCCCGAAATCCAAACTTTTTTAAGTGCTCAAAAACCATATCTAACCCTACTATGTCGCTGTTTTCTGTATGAAACATTGATTTTTTAGTTCACTTTTTGCAGTCATTTTGTTGTTCTGATAATACCTTTTCTAAGTAAAAAGGGTGCCCGCTAGCGATTGGCGTTGTCAGAATTGTGTCGAGGTCTGGTGAAAAAAAATTTTTCAAACAAAATTTTTTCCGAAAAAATTTCTTTTGG
>JAKMXJ010025696.1:0-10169 GCA_029339935.1 Anguina tritici
ATAAAAAGGAATTTTTCCAAATTTTTCTGGAAAAGTTGAATTTTTCCGGGAAATTTTCCGCTTTTCAATTTTTCCGGAAACATACCAACTCTATTTTAGACTAGAAAAACAGATGTATTGCCTTTTTTAGTGGAAAAAGCTGTGTTGGCTATTTTTAGCTTCGGATCCATAAAAACAATTTTATTCTATTTATTTGCCTGAGAGGTTTTAAAATGTTGGGAGCCTTTGAAACTTTTTGGTATAGAGACATCAGAATTGGCAAAAGGTCTCAAAAAGTAGGGTGCAGGGACATTTTGCGAATTTGAAACTTTTTCATTCCAGGTTTTAAGTCAAAATCGGGGTATAAGATCTCCTAAGTAATTGCTATACACTAAAAACGACGAAAAGGGTATTTTTACACACTTTCCTACATAAAAGTCGATTTTTGGTCAAATTTTTTTGTTACCAAAAGTTGACTTTTTGCCTTGGTCCACTCCTCCCCCCCAGGTTAATCCCTTGTTTAGAGGTGCTTTAACCATTTTTTATTGTTGGAGCTTCGCAAAAGAATCTATAATGCATTATTTGTCAAGTTTATTGCTTGGATTCATCTCGCATGTAATCTTTTTTCGAAATCCTGTTTCTGGATTCGGTCTGTGCCCGCATCTCTAATCCTTCAAGCCCCCTGTGCCCCCTTCAGGGCTTGGGGTTGAGATGCGCACACAAACATATCTGAGACATAAATCACTCGAAAATGAATTGTATAATTATGATATAGTATAACATATATTATACTGTAAAACGGCAACCGGACAAATGTCAATTTTCTGTTTTTCGCCGTGCGACAAACGACAAATGTCGCCTTTTGAGCAGTTCGTGGCTGTTTTTTTTTTCTTTTTTTTTGGATTTGCACCTTGGATTTGCTTACAAATGATCAGCAGTGTAGGGAAAGATAGATAAAGAGGAATTAAAACTTGTCCTGACTGACGGAATTCGATTTGGCTGACGGAAGGCTGACGAAAAAAATCCACAAAAGTGAGAATTGTGTGATTGCCATAAAAACCTATACATACCGGAGATTTTATATGCGGTGGGTCCCAGTATACAGAACAATGTTCATACTCTATCCATTTAAGCTCCTTTGGTGCCCTAGAAATTTAACTCACCTTGGGAGACCTAGTCAAAACGTCTATTTTTGGAAAAAAATGCTGGAAAATTGGCGTCCATGCCTAAAACAAGTCTTTTGTATATTTTAGACCTTAAAAGATGTAAATAAGTGGTCAAAACCCAATTTGTCGAGGATGACATGTGCTGCAGTTTAAGCCATGCATGGTTACGCTACGTTTCTGCCACCATACTACAAATAAGGTGTTTACCTTGGCGCCAAAGCAAAAAGGTAATTTTTGGTCAAAAAATTGTTTTCCAAAAAATCGACATTTTATGTAGGAAAGAGTGTAAAACATCCTTTTTATCGGGTTTAGTGTATAGGAAACGCTAAAAAAGTAGACGCTAGTAGACGCTAAAACATGAGTTTGACTCTAAAACCTGAAAATGAACAAAGTTTTATTTTCAGGAGACGTGCATACCCCAGAAATAGGCGGATACCCTGATATGTTGTACACATATTTCAGCCTACTCAATCATTCAAAATTGCTTTATCACATATCAAAATAATGTTATTGTTGTGTATATAGTGCCATAAGTATTTACCGGTGTCGCCGTCCATTGTGTAATATTAGCTCTCCCTCGTTAAATAATAATATTTGGATGCCTCAGATATTTTTGTCGATGAACAGTTTTCAAGCCCTTGGTTTGTTGGCCTCTTTAGTGTATTCACTCCAGGTCACACATCTCTGTCTTTCGCAAACACCCTTTGGACCCGAGGGCGATAGGGTGGTGGAGCACTGGAACTTGACTGCTGACTTCTGTCCTCGAAACCGGATGGGGAAGGGGTTGTAGATGCCAGCTGTGAAGTCGTCTTCATACTGAACGCTACTTATTAATCAATAGATGATCAAACCAGTCAACATAACAGCTGGTTTGGTGAATGGGCCACCCTGGATTATATCCCCAGTGTAGTGCTGTCCTTTTTATTGTTGTGTCTTCGGTCATTTCTAGTATTAATTGTGTTGGCTGACGATTTCGTGTACAAGAATTGTTTGAATCAGTCTTTTAACTAAAAAATATGTTTTTTAAAGCGGTGCACCAGCGAAATAGAAAATTATTTTTCCAGCCAATTTGCTGGTGACTCGATACTATTGTGGGTTGTAAAATAGTATTGAGCCTTTTTTAGATTTTTCTTGTATTGTATTATTTTTGTATTACCAGTTGACCCAGAAAAAACATCAAAATTTTGAAACGGATTTTTACTTCGGTTATTTATTTGAGTTTTATGCACGTAATGTACCATTTTGTAGCCAAGGATTTCCTCTTTCAAAAGCAGTCGATGCCGGTAAGAAAATATCCGCTCAATCTGCAAGCCCTAAGAGAGCACATCGAAGAAGTCTGGAACGGATTGCCGGCGACGAATATTTGAGGATGTATGGCAGAGTTTAAACCAAGGCCGAGGAAGTACGTGCAAGACAACGGGGAGCACATCCAGCAGTACTTCAATAACATCTGAATTTGTTATGAACTTCCTGCTGTTATTTATTGAATTTTGTCAATAAAAATGCTGTTCTGACCATTTTTTCAAATGTCTTTTCTACGTTTTTTTGGCCGCCCTGTAGAATCTTTGAGTTTTGCATAGTGCTGAACGTGAAGTCGTAGCTCCAAAATCGAAGTTTAGTGCGACGGAAGCGAACTAGGTCATCCGAATTTACAATTTCAGGCAATCTTGAGCTCGAATAGCTGATGGTTTCAAATTTTGACAGTTCTCAAACTTTAGTCTTGGGCTAATCAAGGTGATCCCACACCAACTCGAACGTTTGGAGTTCCCATGAATAGGAAGAGACAGGGTCCTTTAAGAAGGAACAATATGGCTAGGGTAATGATGCTAGGACTAGAAAGCATATTTTGATTCCCAATTTATACCCTACTCCCGAAGTCCTAATAATCGTCGAAAGCAGCAAAACACCAATTTATGGGAATGTGGCCGTACCTGAACATGTTCAAACAGGCTCGGTTCTTTGGTGCAGCCCAAGTGGTCAATTATGGAGTAGGGTTTCTGGTCCACAGCATCTGTACTCACAGTGCAGTTGCTGACTCGCAGGCAATATCCACTCTCAGGCTTGCATTTGATCTTGTAGTAGAGTTCTTGGTTCAGACTAGTACCTGCAAAACAGCGTTCAGTCTACGATATATCTGTGATATTTCTTGTTCTTTTTTGTACACCCCTTGTCCGTTTAGAAATTAAGTCAATTCCTCAGATCCACAGTGCTCATAAGACTTTTTTATTTATCGGTATTATATTTTTTAAAACTATTGGCATTCGCAGAAAAAAATTGTATATTCGGAATCCCTACTATTTTTTGGACTAAACTTATCATACACAAGTTGCAAGTGTCCCCAAAATTGAACTTGAAAAGTCATTGTGACCAGCTGTCACGTCCTTTTCAAATTGGTAAAAAATCTGAGAGCGCTACCCAATATTAGGCCGTGTCATAACTTTGCGTCGGTTCGTGAACTTAGTGGTTTCTTGCTAAAGGAATCCTTCGCCAACAAGAGCGCTTGGAAAATCTTGTAGAATTGAATGTTGAATGTTTGACCCAAAACGGTACGAATTTATGACACAACCTATTATTTAATGATTCACTCAAAGACAGTGATACCCTACCTCCAATTTCAGCTCCTTGAGGGCCTTTGTCGTGGACGGAAAATGAGCACTCAGCTTCCAGCTCATTCGACTGGTTGATGGCGCTCTCGGCTGGGCCGTCTGCTTTACCCAATACACGAGCAGCACACAAGAAGCTGCACAGCACCACAAAATTAAGCATTTTACGAGTAGTTTCTAGCAGTTGGATGGATGGAATTGGTGTAGGTTATGGGGAGAACGTGTGATCACCGAGAAATAGGGTCATCTTCTCCATTTTTTAAATTCTTCTTCCCTTTTTTGCTCTCTGCAAGAGATTGTATGGATTGGAAAAAGGAACGAGGAACTTAATTAATTGCTTTATTACATCTTTGCAGCTGGAGATTAAAAAGAAAAAACACTTAAGTAGAAATGAACAAAAGATTACTAGTAGATTACAGAACTGAATAAATATATGGCTTTTTGAAAGAAGTCAAACATTCAAGTTATGATCATCCACATGCAGCTCCAACTCCGATATATTTTGAGGATTCACTTGCCTTTTACTTTGAAATATGATGCATAAGGGTATTAGCGAGAAGTCGTGAAAATTTGGTTTAAAACTGGTGAACCCAAAAGACCCAAATATAGAAATACACTAAAAACCAGCGAATAATGTTTTCCCGTGGTAAAATGACAGTTGGCCATGTTTTTTTAAATTTTTGATATTTCTTAAAAAACATTTTTGTCGGAACTTTCTTTCTGATGCCCCCAAGTAGACAGAATGTCCCCAGGAATCCGGACCTTTGAACAAAATGTCGAAAAGACGCTTAATTGCTAAGGTATGACCACAAGTCGGACTGCTGTCATTTTGAAAGAATGACCATCCAACGTGGGGTCATATTACTCTTACCTTACTCCGCAAGTAAACATATTTTTGGACGGACGACATGGGGTACATCAGAATAAAAATTCCTCCCAAAATAGGTACTTTTATTTTAAAATATCAAAAAATTTGAAAAGATCACGCCCAACTGTCATTTGTCCCTTTCCAGCCCCTGCATAAAATACAAATGCTATTTTTAACGAATTAAACACAAAAATATGCTTAGAAGAGGTTATTGCGACGAGAAAATGCATTCAGGAGTGAAACATGGAAAAATAAAAATATTCATGTTTTGCCTTGGGGGACCAAAGCAAGAAGAGAATAATTAACCTGTAATAATACATCAATGTTCCACACAATTTCATTTGCGCAGCATAGTAAAAATAAGTGTGGGAAGCATTACGACACGAATACGTCGTTCGGATTAATCTCTAGGGTAAGCCCCTCGGGGGTTTAGAGGGCCTGTAAGGGTAAGATGCGCGCATAAGCGTTTAACTCCCTGAAAAAATAACATTCGGAAGCATTTTATGGGGAAGTCAGAAAGTACAACTATACCGAAACTAGGGTTGCCGAATTGGCTGGCCAAATGCAAATTGACCGGCCAATTGGCCAAGTTTTATCCAAGTACCATACTCTGGTCCCCTTGTCGCCCAAAATTCTTTTGAGAAAATATACTCTAAATAAATTTAAAAGTAGGGTTGGACGCGTGCGTTTAATTTGAACTTACCCGTGTATCGTTTAGGATATGTCCTAAAAAAGCACCAAGATTTTTAAAAAACTTGGCGAGCGCTTCACCTCCTTCAAGAGGAAGGCGATTTTGATCAGGTGTTCGGCACATTTCACCACAACAAGAGCTGTAAAGCAAAGAAACCCCGAAGAAAAATGGTAACAACAACTTCTACTGACAAATCACTCAAAGTGTTTTCCTTCAGCGGCCATGCACGCCTCAATTCTTCTCGAGAAAGCATCCACGGTTTGGTTGATGGTTTCCACCTCGATCTTGTCCCATTCCACCGCGATTGCTGTCATTTCTGAAAATAATGGTGATAAAGAGAAAAAGGACCAAAAATAAAAAGAAACTACATAATTTAGTGCAAAAAAAATAGCGAAGAATTCAAAAATCTCGGTGTTTTTTGGGACAGCCTATAGGCCGTGTATCCAGTACCCGTGTTTCGGTGTCGTATTGTAATATTGACCCGTGTACACGACCTTGAAAAGTCCTTAAACCACAGATACAATTTCTTTTATTTATGGGCCATAGCACACATCAAAAGAGGCACAAACTGCTACAATAAGTCAATCATACTATCCTTCTACTTCTTCATTATCTGGTTCATCCAGTTCCGTGGAAGGTGCAAGCCATAGTTTCTTGAGATTCGCCTTGACTAGAATCGGGGCTAAGATAGTTTCTGTCGGTTTTTTGGTGGATAGAAACTGTCGATCTCTCTGTTCTGGCAAATAAACCAACTTCCCTAATCAATCTCTTCTAGCGAAAAGGTTTATAGCTTCTAGGCGAAACTTTCAAACCAAAATTCAGTTTTTGTCAATTATACTGCACTGATTACATGGCGTGTAACTAACCCGTGTACCGTGCATTTGCGACCCGCGTATTCATGCGTGTAACTTTTTAGTCATGTAACACGCGCAGTCGTGTACACGCACGCGTCCAATAATAGTTAAAGGTATACTTTCATGGAGCCATTTATTATTAAAGGGGCTAAATCTTCCCTTTTAAAAACTCTAATTTTGTGCTCACGAGCAATTGGCCAAGTCCTTCTTGTCGACCATATGGATCGGCCAATTGGCCATTCAGCGGTAACTTATTGATTGGTAACAGTAAATGGATTGAATTTTTGAAGTGACCCTAGCAGGAAAATTTAATGCTGAATCTGAATCCGTTGGCATCTGGTTAAAACCATTTTTGGTTGCTGTGAAATGGCCAAAAGTTGAGAAATGTACAATTTTTTCAGTTATCTCCTAAAGATACTCATATCTCGGCAACCAACAATGATTTTGACCAGATATCAACAGATTCGGATTCAGTATTAAATTTTGCTCACTTTCTAAAAACTAGCTTTTTGCGACTCACAAAACAACAAATTCAATTCATTGGCGCTCACCAATTCACAGTTGCCCCTTTTTGATATGTCTTTGATATATTTTTGAGTGCATGACCACTCATTTTGTATCTGGCTTTCCGGGCTACCGTAAAAGTGACATGTTCTGAAACTAGTAAAGAGCTTTGGGATAATAATGAACCCGATGGATCTGTATCTAGTTTGCTTTAAATACCTTTCCCTAATTCCAAATCGTGTTCCTAGCATTGTCTTTTTGACCCACTTTTTGCAGTTGACTTCTAGGCGAGTAACCATCCAATTTGTAGTTCATGTCCTTAACAATTTGGGTGCTTACTTGCCTAAAGTTGCCAAAAGTTGAGTCAAAACACATTGTCAATAACGCGATTTGGGATAAGGGAGGTGCCCTCGTTAGAGGGAATACAGTAAATGCGGTGCTATGTTCATGTATGTAGGCACTGTAACGAAGAAGATGCAAGTTGGTGATAGCTGAAAGTCTCCTGCTACTACAATCAACAGTACTAATGTATAAATGTACACTAATTAAGGACACACTTATTAAAAGAACACACTTAACCACTGGCAATTATGAAAGAAGTGACCAAGAACAACAATATGGTATAAGATTTGGGTGCACCATGCAATATAAATACCTGAAGAGGGCAATCAAAAAAGGCAATATATCTGATCCTAAACTAAGGCAAAATCATCATAAGTATCATTACACTTGCTACTCGCCCAGTTCCTCCGTTAGGCTGCTAGGTTTGGGGGTGGAGTTGTTGTAGTTTTGGGAGGAGCGGCGCACAGTCTCCTCCAGTCTTCTTCTAGCCTTCTGCTCCCTATCCAGCGTTTTCCTCAGGTTGACCATGTCCTGAACAGCAATTAGGGTAATGAGACAAATGTATTGAGTCATCCACCTTGTGCATAGCTTCCAGTTGATCTTTCAAGGCATAAACTGTGTCCACCAGACTTCTGCAAGCACTTGAGTTAATCAAGTCAGATATCTTGTAACTTTTAATAAGTAGTGAAAAACGGCAACCGACGCGAGACCACAATAGCTCTGTGGTTAATTAGGGCCAGGCTCCAATTCGCTAGTTTGCGGTCATTCTTTAAACAGTCACTTTGCCACAGCTGTTAAACTTTTTTTATTAAAAGGAATCCCCATAACTTTTATTTTTCTTTTTTACACCATTTACAGATGTGCTTCATACCGTATTTCTTCTAATAGAACGATGGTCTCTACTGTCCCAAAAAACACCAAAACTTTTTAAAATTTGTCTCTCAACTTTTTTCGCACGAAGTTTTGTTGTTTCTTTTTATTCTTGACCGTTTTTCTATTTACCACCTTTTTCAGAAATGGTCGTCGACGTTTTCGACCTATATTTTTAGATTTTCATGTATAGCAGCGTCAAGAAGGGTAAAAGAGTAGAATTCTTCCACACAGAAAAGATTGGAAGGCGGATGCTTGCTGCGTGACCAAGTGCTTGGAAAACCTCAAATTTCATTGCTATGAATAGACCAAAACAAAAGGAGGAACTTTTAAAAAGGATGAGTTTGTCTGTCGCATGCCGAAGTGCTTGAGATGGGAAGAAATTTTCGAAAGAAAAGTGTTATAACTACACCTGTGTTCTCTACCAGCCAGTTTGTCATTTTCTACGTTGAAGCGGGAAGTGAACAAGGGAGAATATTTTTAAAGTAGGTGTGTCGTTACTTATTTTTCAGGAACCGGATGGTGTTACCACAAAATTTCCAGGCAAAATAGTGCAACAACTGTGGCAACTGTATAACCGAGTAGCGCCTCAATCCTTCTGGTGATTTACGCTTTTTCGATTTTTTCACTGTCTCTTCCACAGAGTAAAAATCAAAGCTAAGCTAGTATCCATTTTGCAAACCCAATCTAACCTCTCTTTCATAACTAATTGGCCGTCCTCCATCTCTTCCACAAATATCTTCTCGTCCTCGGCTACAATCAGTTGTGGTCGGACTTGCACTTCGTCGGGATAAGAAGCCGCCCTTCTCACGTTTGAACTGTTTCTCACTATTCCTCCACCAACTGAGGTGGTGGAGTGGTTGAGCATGTGGTTAGACCCTTTGTGCTGCTGTAACCGGCTTCCACTGCTGTTCCGCTGATGTTGTCCAAAGCCTGAGGAAGCAGGCGCACAGCAATACCCTTCCACCACTTTCAGCATTAACGCATCCTCTTGCTCTTCTGGCGACACTAAATTGAGACTAACAGAAAGCAATAATTCCAGGGCATAAAGGGTAAGAACCCGGATCCAACAAGTCTACACAGAAGATTAGGGTTGTCGATCAATCGAAATTTTGGGTCCGCCAAAGACCAAAAACCGGAAACTGGTTTCTGGTATGAAAACACCAAAAAGGGTCCGCCGAAAACTCTACAGAATATACTTACATCCCTTCCTGAGCTTGATTGAAGAAGCGACTATTGATCCAGGCAGGTATTCTCCTCGTGGAGGAGGCACTGGTCGAAGACACCATCCAGAGTATAATTTGCCCCTTTTGCTACGTGCTCCAGCTACCGAGGGGGACTGTGGCTGGTGGGAAGCTAGACTGGGACTACTGCCACTAACTTCTGGGTGGTCATCATACTCCCCATCTGGTAATATCATCTCCAACTGGTGGTTCAACCGAAGAAAGTTGGAGCTGGATGTTTCTCCTCTGAAAATATTCATTAGGGCAATCAAACAGGCATTATGGCACTTTAGGTACTTCTATTCTAAAACTGATCCCAGGAAATTTTAAAGAGGTTAGTTCAGCGTTTGTACAGGTATCGGAATTCAAAAAAAGGATAACGCCCCATAGATCAAAAGTAAAGCGGTTAGGGTCGACAAAAGGATAGTTTTCTTTCGAATATCTGTGTATTTTGAAGTAAAATACTCATTTCTAACGATTTTTATTTTGAAAATCATGAGTAAGAGAAATTTCTTAGGAAAACTGGATATAGTAACAGAATTTAAAAAAAAATTGGTTGCTAAGCTAGGCTCATAGATCGCCTAAAAAGCAGGATTTACCTACTTTTTCTACAAACTCAAGATGAAATCTACTCCATTTACTCCAAAACCAATAGATTTTTCAGCTATATTTAAAGGGGCATACCCACGCCCGTCCACGGAAAGTGCTCAAATTTGGCGGGGACCAGTTTTTCATGACAAGACAAAACTAGTTTGAATTTATGGCTAAACTGCACTATTACGCAGTGGCCCAAAATAGCCCTAAATCATGTTTTTTCAACGTTTTAGCACCTAAAACGCGTAGAAAACATGTTTTTAGGCGGGGCAGACCATTTTTGGAAAAAAAAAATTTGACAAAAATTTGACTTCTTGCCTTGGTCCCCCAAGGTAAACCACTTGGAGAGGGGACCTGGATGTCCTATTATTCATTTTTACCATGTTTTGGTCACTGGAGCTTGATAAAAAGTGTCTCTATATGCATTTCCGATCAAGAGTCTAGCTCGGAATCATGACTAAGGTACATCTGTGCG
>JAKMXJ010025828.1:0-12293 GCA_029339935.1 Anguina tritici
GAAGGCGAAAAAGTAAAAAATACTTTTATAGCAGGCGAATTGGAAGCCTCACTGAAAGTTTAACATTTGGGCAAATTTACTGTTGTTTATCCAAATGTCCGGACATTTTAGATTTCCGGACATTTGCCTATTGGACAACCCCAATCTGATCACAAGTGTATCCGACCGCAAGTGTATCCGATCACAATTTGTATCCGATCGCAGGGCAGTCGCCGGTACCAAGGTTCTGTGTTTTTGGTCATTCGATTCGATGTTTCAGCCAGAGATCCACCTGTGGGAGGAATGGGTGCTCCGGAGTCCGGATTGACGGGTTTCTGTCAAATAAATATGTGTTTTGATACTTTCAAACCTTTTTCCCATATAATTTTAGGTAAGGTACCATGGCCTGTTGTGACTTGACTTCTAAAAACACATAAATGGCCAAGAAAACAGAGTTTAATACCTTCAAAAAATCCTTGGTGTTCTCGAAATATTCTAGAAAAGAAGTCTTGGAAGCTTGGAAAAAACCACCCCTCAAATGTATCACACCTAAAGTATCCCTGCGGTAAAACGTTGTTGAGGTAAAAAATTTTGCGTTAGAGTAGGCCAGCGTATTTTAGGACGGGCTCAAACGGGTGGCTATTTTGACTTTAGGAAGCACTTGAAATTTTTCACATATTTAATGTCAATGTTCTTCACCATTGTGAACAGCACCTGCATTAACAAGTATGTGAACACCGTAATTTTAATGTCAATGCAGCATTGTAAACACACCTTAACATTAACTCTGACATTAAAATCAACATTAACACTAACATTAACATTAATCATGTAAACGAGTCATAAGGGTGGTACAACTCAGGTGTGGTACATGTCATACAATGTCTACCGTGATTTTTTTTGGAAATTCTGAAACCCGAGTAACTGCAGGTGTAGGTTATCTTGATATGACTGCCCTGCGATCGGATACAAATTATGATCGGATACAGTGATTGGATACACTTGTGATCGGATTAAGATTGTCCAATCGACTATTTCCGAAAATTAAAAATTTCTGGACGTTTGGAGCTACGGTAAATTCGCCCCAGGTAAATTCTCGCCCAACTTTTAACTTTCAGTGAGGGTCAGGGTTGTTATCAAATTACTTTTTTCACCTCTTGTTATGGTGAACCTGGATTTATCATCCATATTTACTACTACCCAATAATTAACCCTATACCTACTTTGAATAATTTGAATATAGTGTGAATTATGGTCTGTGTAATATGTTACATAAATGCAATAGCTGCGGGTGGGTGTTGCTAGCTTCTGCACAAAAACAGCACAATGTTTGCAATGGATAGAATTTAAATATCAAATACTTGGTCATATCGAATATTCGAAAATGATATATGACATGATAGAACAAAATTAGTTGTAAAATTCAAATAAGCGAAAATTTCGCGTTTAATTTTACAAGAAAAATTTCAAAGCATTTTTTTCTTGTCATGAAAAACTGGTCCCCGCCAATTCAAATTGACTACTCTCCGTGGACGGGCGTGGGTGTGCCTCTTTAACGAAGGCGCCGCACAGCTAAGCTAGTTACAGATTATCTTCATTCATTCATACCTAATCCGATCACAAGTGTATCCGAACGCTGTTATACCTCTTGTTATAATGGCACTCTTTCGGCTCTTAGTAGGTGCCAGCACATGAGGGCTGACTGTATTGTTGAGATGTTAGATCAAAATTTAGTGTTGGATTGTAGGTGTTATTTTTGGGAACGCTGCTTGGAAGGTAAATTGGGGTTTGTAAGGAGTACTGCTTTGTTGTGAGATCTTCTGGTAGTTTCTCATTCAAGTCTGTAAATTTTCCCGCCAATTAGTCCAGAGTGCCAAATAAAATGTTTGATGCTTCTTTTGTTTGTGTGACCATTGCTCCGATTTTGTTTTTGTATACAGTCAAACCTCTCTTTAACGTAAATTCCCATAAACAAACCTAAACTTCCCCGAAAGGTTTCGTTAATGTGAGTTTTTGCTAATTCTGGTCCCTTACGTTAACGAGAGGTTTCAAGGTACTTAATGTTGTTTTCCCAACTCTTTTATAATCTATTTTTATTTAAGCTAGAAAAATATGTCGACAAGAATCCAGAGGCTTTGGCAACCCGGCAATCCTCAAGCTCGTGTCTTCCTTCCTGACTTTTGGCTGAAGCTCATCGAGACACCAAAAACTGGGAGGAATCAGCTACCGAAAAATGCCGCAAAGTTCGAGGTGGATCCGAGGTATGTGGGTTATACCGCTTTCCTATTCTAGTTTTTAAGCTAATTATTTCGTTTGCAGAATGTCCAAGCTCGATGTAAGACAGTACTTGGAGAAAATTTACAAGCTTCCTGTTCGTGACGTTCGCACTATTGTAAGCTTTCTCTTTATATTATTGCGCTCTAGACTCATTCCTGCTACATAATTTCGCACGTCGAGAAGTGATTGTGTCTGAGAGGCCTGGGTCTTAATGTGCAATGGTGGTTTTTCGGCTTGGTTTCTTTGTTGTTGTTTCACGTATTTTTCGATATTTTCGTGTTATGATTGTACGAAAAATCTTCCTTATCAAATATTTTTAAAAAATGCAAATTAAGAAGGCTGTGGTGCAGTGTAAATCGAGCTAGAAACGGTGGAAATTTTGAAGGTCAACATTCTACGGGAAATCTGTTTTTCGCGTTTTTTTCCAGTTACGTACAGTTGGAATTTTGGCACTTCTCTAGTTTACACCACATCTCCAATCTTTAATTGGAGGTGTTTAAATTTATTTAGTATTTTATACGCATATAATTAAAAAATCTGGGGTTACAAATGAAACATAATAGACACAAGGTCCCAGTAATTTATACATTGAAAAGTGCCTGTAAGTAAGGTATTTATCTTCAAATATTTATTTTGTAAGGTATTTACATCGGGGGCCAAGGCAAAAAGTCCAATTGTTGGTCAAAAATTGGAGGTGTGGTGTAAACTAGACAAGTACCACAATTTTTATTACGGTCCTAGGGCCTTTTTTAAAAGAAATATTTAATCGAAGGAGTGAGTGCATAAGTGAAAGTACCACTTTATCGTAGTTTTTGCTTAATTTCTTGTCAAAGAAACAGTTCGTAACTATTCGATTTGTGACCATATCGATTTGTGACTCAGTATTTTAGGACGATAGGCTTACCCCATGAGGTTTTGCTTGACCCTCACCTCGAACTTAGGCTTGGTCATACTAGGCCAACCCCGTTTAGGCTCGCTCGATCTTTAGAAAATCCCGAGTAAAACGGTCACGAGTCCATATGGTAGAGAATACATAGTCACGAGTTAAAATGGTCATGAACTGATAGTCGTTCAATTTTGTAGCTACCATTATTTTTTAGGTCGAACTGGGCCCAATACTATGGGAAAATCCAAGAGACAAGAAGTACAAGACTGCTCGTTGGAAGGACGAGGACAGGAAATATGCTTTTGTCTTCTTCGTAAAATTTGTTTTGTGGATTGCTATGAATTTCTCATCGAATTATGACACTTTCAGAAGAAGGACTTTGTTGCTGAGTTTCCGGACATCTTCGCGGCCAATGAAGCACAGCAGGAGCTAGACAAGGCAATAGAACAACAGTCAAAGAACCCGAATCGCATAAACTTCGACTATATAAATCAGGACCGAGGAGGTGTTGGAAAAATGTTTGGTGTTTGAGGACAGATATCTGATGTATTGTTTTTATAAAGATTCTTTTGTGTTATAGTAAATTTGTTCTGGAGCGTAGAACCTGTATTGCAGGCGCTGTAATTTCAATTTTTAAGGTGGTACAGAAACTAGAAGTGTGGGTTTATTTGTTTATGGAGATTAACAATTTATTATCGCTGGGTCTAATTCCTATCTGTCTTTTAATCCACAGGGTGTTTCAAGGAATTCGGCGGTTTTAAAACGACCGTAACTTTTTTTGAAGATTGAATTTCGAAATTCTGTAAACAGTATTCGATTTTTCTAGCCGGCAATATTTTTTCCCTGTCTAACTCAAATTTTTTTTTGAAAGTTTTCAGTTTTCCCTCAGTCTTCCCTGTGGTTCCAAAATGAAGTATCCCAAAGCTGCAGGGGGGTGGGGGGCAAGGCAATCTGGGATAAATTTCGAGTTGTCTTGGGAACCAAGGCATTTTTTGGTGGTCAGATATGTGTCTAACGTTCGAGTCACTGTGATTAAAATTTGTATTATTTAGTTTTGAACTATACTCAAACGGCACCAAAAGGGCCGGGACTACCCCCAAAGACTTGATTAGTGTACCTGGAAGGGTGGTCAGGTCAGTTATCTTCCGGACTGGAAGTAGAAAAGAACTTCGAGTGCGATACTGAACAACAGAAGTATCAATATTGACAATAATAAGTACGAAGACAAATAAATTTAGCACTAAATGATGAAAAAACAATAAGAAATAAAAAACACATGGTAAACCAAGGTAAGAGGTTGATTTTTAGTCAAAAAAATTGAAAAAGTCAAAATTTTATCTAGGAAGGTGTCTTAAAATTAGAGATGGGAACGAGGCCTCGGCCTCATTAGGTCCATATTTAGACTCAAATCTCAGTGCGAGACGGGGTTATTATCGTTAGGTCATTATCAAAAAACTCGGCCTCGATTTTTGAAAGAACTCGCCAATCAAAATTTTATTCTTGTCGTTTCGATGTTGAATGTCCATTACTTGATTTTTTAAGTGATTCAGTCTCTTTGTAGTTGCAAACCATCCTTGTGGCATAATTTTACCGAGGTCTCGTTGAAGGAATCTTTGTATCTCTACTTAAAATATCCTTTCTTTATAATTCATAACATATAAGAATTGCCGAGAAGACGTTAAAACCTGATATTGAAAAAATGGTGGAGACTCCAACCCATTAGGTGCCAATTCTTGAATCACCTTTTTGCTGACCTCAGAACTGATACGCGTGTTCTCTCATCTTTGTTTATTTTTATTTGTATAAAAAACATTTCAGGAGTTTGAATGGTTTATCTCCGATTCACATACACTGAAAAATTTAGAAAAAATGAGATTGTGGGGCCGAGGAAGGGATGGACTCTAATCTTAATGTCCATTACAAAACATGGATAAATGTTTCACGCAGTGCTAAAAATAGCACTAGTCAGAGAGGTATTTTATTCTGTATGACGTGAGAATATTGGTATTAAGAGCTTATGTTACTGTCCTCTTTTGGCGGATGAAGTGGGGGTGGTGCCCACATTGCTACCGCCCACATGCAGCCAGCCCTTGGAGGAACTCATTGGCGATGAGTGTATTGCCGTGCCAAGAGAGTTAGACATTTGAGTGCGAACTACGGATGTTGTTTCCATTTCCATTTGAGTGGAATAGGCCAAATCACTGCCATTTTTACCATTCAACATGTCCATTATGCCACCCATGAAGTCGCTGAAAGTGGAGTCTGTGATACAATTCAACTTATTTTTAGGTTAGTTAGCCGGGTACTGCCGATTTCGGCTTTTCAGACCTCTGTAAGACCTTCAAATGGCAACTCTCGACAAAATTCCTTACGTTGTATTCACACTATCGGCCGCAGATCTTTGGCTTTGATGTGCTTGTTTGTTCTTTTCCACAAAGATGTCGTGGCGCTCAGTCTTTTTCCAGATGTAGTAGAATCTGACCAGTTCTCCCACCGTCCTATCGCCCATCTGTAAACTTTTTCGTCGTCCTGAGAAAGTAATATTTTCGTCAGATTACGATTTTACGAGAACTTGATCTAAAAGACGGTGTAATCCAAGTGCCCACCTCGGTAAAACGACAGTTGGCAGTAGTTTTTTTTCAAAGTTTGTGAAATTTTTTACTGAAGGTACCCATTTTTGCAAGGCTTCTCTTTTCTGAGCAACCCAAGTAGGCAAAATGTCCCCAGGAAACCAAATCTGTAAATATAATTTTAACAAGATATTTTCTTGCCGAGATATGACCTAAGGTTTGAGCACTAGCACTTTCAATGAGCACAACTTGTGGTCATACCTAAGCAATCAAGCATTTTTTAAAAAATTTGTTCGCATATTCGAGTCCCTGAGGACATTTTAGGTTCTGGAGACCTCAGAAAAAAATCGACGCTATTGAGGTACCCTCCATTGGTGGTTTACCTTGGAAGACCAGAACAAGAAGCCAATTTTTGGTCAGTTTTTTTTCTGGAAGTCGACTTTTTATGTGGCTATAATTTAGAATCCGTATTTCCTCTACTAGGCGATCCAGGCAGCTTATTTTTGGGGGTGGCCTCTTAGAGGGGGGGCTTAAAGTTCAATCCCTTGACGCCGAAGGCGTTATTGAAAATTTTGAAGTTTTATTCAAAGCCAAGTTTTATTCAAATGTTAGCAATGAAATGGCGCAATCAAAACATAAAATTAGGATTCAACAACAGAGCTATCACTAAAATACCCATTTTCTTCCTCCTCGTTAGATTTAAGTTTTCTTGACTTCTCCACTTTTTCTTCTTCGCTGCCAGACTCGTCACTACCATAGTTTACCCGGATCGCGTCCATTTGGTTAGATCTAAAATTTATAAAAAGAATAGCAAAATTAAAAATGAAACTAAAATGAAATAAAAATGGTTGGCCTTTTCCAGTAGTAGATCAGATTTTCGTTTCAATGCATTTTTTAAAATAAAAATTATTTTTTAGTTGTTTGGGGGGTTATGGGTAAAAACAGAGCCAGGAGAAATAGCGCCAGCATAAATATCACCAGCAAAAACAGCGCCAGGAAAAACGCCAAAATGCCAGAAAATTGTGGTTTTACGGCAAAAGGCGGAAGAAAAGCACTGTTCTCATTTGAAAATTATGTGATTTATTATTCGACCGGCTCTCTTTTGCGTCATTTTCTGTAAATAATATTGCATTCACTGTTGTTTTTTAAAGGCATTCGCCCAGCATGCTTATCAAATCAAACAAAGGTAAACCGATGGCTGACTGCGGGGGACACTTGATGCGGTGTAACAAGCCAAGCACTGACGGCACGAAGCAGTACTGGAGATGCGCAAGTACAGGATGCAAGGGAAGAGCTGAATCGGCATTCGGCTCTACGATCGATTTGGTTCCGAGGGTCAATCACAATCTGATGACGTGTGTGCCAAGCCCAACAGCCGTTATGGTAGGAATGTTAGAGATTTCAGCCTTCAAACTAGACTTATACTGGTGGTTAAGATCAAGACGAGAATGGGTATACTAAAGCAGATTGCCACCGCCAATCTGGGACTCTCTTCGCATCAGATCCTCACCAGCTGTAAGGAAGATTTGAACACGGAAGAGATCGAAGCTTTTCCACAGATGTTTATTGCAACTTTTACTTTGCGGCTCACTCCCACAAAAACTTTCAGTACTCAATCATCAAGAAGAGAGTCACAAATGTACGCAGACCGATGGGAGCGGCCGAAGCAGATTTGGAGCCGGCTCTTATGGTTTTAAACGACGATTTGAAAACGGCTGCCAGTGGAGGTTTTGTTCAAATTAATTTATAGGGTTGAAGTAGATAGGTAGAAATTTAGGAAGATTTTTGCTACACGATTCGTGTAATGCAGAGCCTGGAAAGCTTGTAATTCTCATCTACGCTTCCGAATATGGTCAAAATTTTTTGAGAGAAAATCGAAGGTGAAGCGGAGATGACATATTCTTTTCCTCCCGAATCACTTTAAGCAGCTGTACACTCTCAACATTTTCAAAAAGGATTCAAGTTTTCCAGCCGTCCTCTTTCTACTTTCACGTTGAAAAGTTGTAAAGATTATGCATGAGCTATTTTACAAAATTAAGGAAAATTCGTAGAAGCTGTACGTGTACGTTGAATAAAGTTATACTTGGTTGTTTTTGTCCTTACATACGGTTTCAATGCAAACGCTCATTTTCGTCCAAGATTCCAACCCGCAAGCCCCCGTGATTTTCCGTAAAAGTAGGGGAAGACCTCCTAAAATAATCAAACCTTATATTACATATGTGGCGCTGTTTTTCTGGCGCGTTTTTTGCGGCGCTGTTTTACTGAAAATCGTTTGGGGGGCTGTTTATTGGAGAGGGGGGGAAGGTGGTGTCCTATTAGAGGAAATACGGTTGCTTAGGACATGATAAAACCTGATTTTGAAAACGGTTTGGTGGAGGGGAGGGGGAGATATACCTAAGCAGCGCAAAAAAATCTTGCAAAAATCAATATCTTTATTATAAATATAAAAATGCTGTAAAAAGCCATGACCAAATGTCTTATGCCCTCCGCGCCGTAAAATTAAGATAGCCATATGTTTGAGCCCCTCCTAACTTTAGTTGGCCCACTTCGCGTCTGAGGCTTCTCCTAAGCTATAGAAATGTATTTTATTGTGAAAAAATTCCGAGCATACTGACTTTGAGCGAGCTCTTGGGTTGGACACCCGGATTTTCAAGATTTAAACTGGAGTATACCTTATCTTTCTTGATAGCCCAGAAGTTTTTGCCGTAGATCCTTAAAGCTGACTCAAATTCTGCGCAATCTTCTTCACTGAATGATCTCCAGGGCTCTGTGTAAGTTCGACAAGCTCCATTGACACACTGCAGACTTGGCCAGGGAAACGGTGCCTGCGCTTTTGCCTTCTTCACACTGTAATTGTTTTTGAGCAAAGCATGCAAAGCATTCTCATCGTCAAAAACTTCAGCTGGATCCTGACTCTGAGCAATCCTAGCTTGTGGCACAGGAACTGTGGTGAGTGCAGACGAATTGGAAGAGTCCAGACGAGCTTTTTCACAATCAACCAAATATTTTTCCACTTGATTAAGTGGACACTTCTGTGGGCAGGGCATCCACATCGGCTCAGCCTGATGTGAAACGTATTGGCCGCGAGTCGAGGAGGAGGAAGTAGAGCGGTTGCCGGTCCTTGGATTTATTGAAGTAAGCTTGGGCAGCTGGTTCGCCTAGAATATTTTTAACGGCTGTATGTGAATTGGAGCATCAAATCTGTGAAAGCCAGCATAATTTGTTCCTTTAGGTGGTACTTATTTACAGGGTGTTCCAAAAAGCACCAACATTTTTTGAATTTTTTCGACCAACCTTTTTGCACGAAATTTTGGATAGCGAAATGTTGAGAAAATTCAAATTGATCCCATATAAAATTGAGTCCATGTCCTGGATCTCGGTCTTTTTCAAGGCAAGTGGTTAATCTGATGTTGATGGCTCTAATCTACTTTTCAATTTAAGGTATAGGTAATCAACATTAGATTAACCATTTTCCTTGAAAAGACCGAGATTGAGGACATGGACCCGATTTTGCAAGGGTTCAATTTGAATTTGGCTCAGTTTTATTTGGCATTATTTGAATGGGCTCAATCTGAATTTGCCCGGCCTTTCGCCGTCCGAAATTTTGTTGCTTCTCTTTATTTTTGACCGTTTTTCTATTTATCACCTTATTTTCAGAAATCGCAGCAGCCAAGAAGCAAGCGAGCAGCTTTCGTTCTTTTGAAGCAAAAAGGAAAAGCTGAAGGAAGAAACATTGAGTGATTTGTTATTAGGAATTGTTGTTACGATGTCAATAAACGCATTTCTTTGGTATTTGTTGGTTGTCCAGCTTTTGTTGTTGTAAAATATGCTGAAAACCTGTCCGAAATCGCCTTCTCATCGTGGAAGACGGACAGTTAGCCAAATTTTTTAATATATCGCTGTTTTTTGCGACATCTTGTAGTCGACCATACCGAGATTTTTTGAAAGTGACCCCAAATCACATCCCAAACTACATTTTTTAATAAACACGATAAAAAAGCAATTCTAGACTCTTTACAAACAAGAACTCCTGTTTTCTACAAAAAAATCTTACTTGAGACCCCTCAAAGGAGGCTGTACAAGATTTGGTAAGGCACAATTGTGTAAGAGCGCGATTTGTTAAAAAAAACCTTTTGGCTGAGTTTAGCTTATTAACCTTGACCCACAGCACTGGATTTACCCAAATTGGATTTACCTATACAGACCTAAATTTTTTAATCACTCACATGTTTCCAGTATCATGCATTTTTTCCTTTTTGTCGTAATTTTGCTTCTCGCCTCGCTTTGTCTCGTTTTTACAACTTTTTATTTCTCTTGTGGTTCTGAGGCGCGACTTACGTACTGAGCATGCGCGAGGAGCGCTGGCTCAGCTTGACCGACTTCCCAAAAGAGATGAAGTGCTGTTATTATTCCTGGCCACTCATGGAATTGACTCGGTCAATCAAAGTGCGGCAAGGATACCATGACGTTGAGGGTTAGGTGACAATTTTTATGAAAAACAGGATTTCTTATTTGGAGACGGTATGGAATCGCTTCTTTTATCGTGTTTAAGTAGTTTGGGGTGTGATTTGGGGTCACTTTTCTAAAAGTCTCGGTATAGGGGTGGGAGAAATTGCATAAGTGCCTTTTATTTTCTGACAAAACATTTGTAGATCAATTTTTGGTAAGACTCTCGAATCCAATATGCAAATCCTCTGATGATGTCTTAGAAGATGAACTTAAAGATTAATATATTTTAATTTTCTTAAAAAAATAGCCAGGTTGATCACATAGGGTTTTAATGGGTGATGACTTGTTCAGGAACTCGGAGTTGGAGTATTTGGCATCGTAAACACACTTTAATCCAACTGCGACTCCAACCTGCTCACGAAGTTCGAGTTGGAATATTTTTTTTACCGTACCGTTTTTCCAAGATATTAAATTTTTATTAAATTGCGGTTTATCACTATCTGAAAATATATGTGCCCAAAGAAGCTTGTAGTCTACTTTACTTCTGTCGGAAGTGTTGACTTTCAAAAAAATGTGATTTAAGATAATAAAACTAATCTAAACAGTAAAAAAGTAAATATTTCCTGGTTAGTTTATCCAAAACAATTTCAATTTGTGAAAAAGTCTGAGTAGGAGTAATTTGGGTTCGTGAACAGGTCGGAGTTGGAGTATTCGTAAAGATGTGAGTTGGAGTAGTTTGTATCGTAAACATCCCTTACTCCAACTCCGGCTTCCCAGACGAGCCATAAAAGACGGATCACTTTATTTTCTTAGCAAATCGATTTTAAATACATAAGAATTATATCTTATTTTGCTGATTTTTATGCTAATAAACTTATAAAATAACACAACTAAACTCTTTTTGTGACAAATAGGGAAATGAATTCACCTTGTACCGATAAAACATGAAAAAAAAAGTAAAATGGACAATTAAACCAAAAAAAGAGAATTGGTGCCAATTTTCTGGCGCGCAATTTTCTAGCGCGCAATTCACGTACTGCCGCAAAAGGAGCTGCTGAATGCATCTTTTTAATAGATAGAGCACTTCTACCCTATAAATGTGCTTGAGTAGCCCTTTTATAAAGTGGTCCCTTATTATTCCCTTCCCCTCCCAATACAGCCCTTATTTCCATTTTAAATGCTTTTTTTTAGCTTTTCCACAAGATTATCACTTAAAAACGGTTAGAATTGGTTTTTTTACTTTTTACCATTTTTTGATTTTTTGCCTTGGTCCCCCAAGGCAAACCGAAAAGAAATTTTTCGAATTTTTAGAAACCAAAGTGTTTCCGTGCCTAACGAGGGGCTGAGAAACACGATTATGAGGTCAGTTGGCTTTTGTGTCAACAAAAATTTTAAACTTGCTGGGGGGAGGGGGTTCGAGAGTCTAGCCCAATTTTTTCGTGCTGAACAACTTAGTATTTGGTTACAAGACCGGTAAAATCCCAACTCACTCCGATCCCGATTGGCTTCGGCTAACCCACTCCGGTGCCAAATAGTAGTACTGTGCCTAAGCGATATATCTTTTCGAAATATCGCTCACTCGGACCAAATTTGATCTAAAATATCGTAACGAAATATCGCTCGAAAATTTTGAAAATATCGAATATCGTATCGAAATTTTTTAAATCCAAAGTATTGCTCGATCAAAAATATGAATAAGCACTGGGAAAAAAGACGGGTTGTTTTTGCTTTTGATGAACTGCATGTTATTTTGTTTGGTATGTTTTCAAGATGATGTTATAAATGATCTATTTCATTAAGCAATAATGACTGGTATCTGGAAAAACTGCCTTTACAAGGAGATCTCATCTACAGAAGCGCAATGTTTGGCCTGCACTACTACCCCTCCCAAAATGCTTCCTATGACAGATGGAAACACAAGAGGACTCTTGAACCACGCTAGAACGCACGGTGAAAGATAATTGGAGGTTTGGAAGCCAAGAAAAGAGGCGAGAAAAATGCTCCGGACAAGTTTGTCGAAATATTTCTTAATATTGCCTAAAAAATGGACGCTACCGGTTTATACATACCAGGCATGCATACCAGAGCTTTTATATGCTGTGGGTCCCAGTTAACTAAACTATGTCCATACT
>JAKMXJ010025893.1:0-12297 GCA_029339935.1 Anguina tritici
GAAATCTTTAGTAAAAGGCGAAAGATTTTCTCGCTCAAATGCAGAGGGACCAGAGATAAGTCGAGGCAAACGTGTATGTTATTGTATAATCCTCTTCTAAATTAGATTGTACGTTTGACTAATATTTAGATGCTTAGAGAAGAAATTCTCTTTTATTTCCTAGACTTTTTTGCATGGCGGAGATTAAAGAGAATTTCAGACCAAAAGGGTAACTTATGTCGGATAAACGAGGCTTTTGTATAAAAAAGGATAGTGTTAGCAATAGCAGATTTTTATAGACAAGCATACAGAAATACCAAAAATTTTAGAGAGTGGGCGAAAAAATACCAATTCGGCATTGTTTCTTCTCCTTCATCTGATCTTCAGCCAGAATATCGTCGAAATTGTCAGAAATGACCAATATTGCTGGGTCAACAATGTTTTTCCGACGTATCGACGGACGATCTCAGACGTATGGTAAGGTTCCGACCAGTTGGTTACGACCAGTTTCTCCTGTTCCATTTCCATGATATGTTTTTGGTTCTGCGTCCTGAGAATGCATGAAAATAACAAAGACTAATAGTAAAAGTCTTCAAAGTATTTGTTTGTGATGCTATATAAATTTTTGACTCCACTGCAGCCTCAACCAAAAAAAATGAGCGCCAGATTAAAAATGAAAAAAGCATTTATTCAGTGTCATATCAAGAACTCAATCTTGCCCACACCCATTATCCAAATGTTATGTGAATGAGACTTGATGCCCAGCACAACTCCAAGGAATTATTCAAATGATTTATTTTCATTCCAATTTTTCACAGATCAAGAACACAATTACAGGGACCAAAAATCAGAGAAAACGCTCGCAAAGTGACAACTTAAAAGTTAAAGTGGACTTCAGCTATAGTTGTTGGGGACAATCAGCAGGTTCCTGGGGAAGGAGGACAAGTGCTGGAAGGTCTGGTGCATGCCCGTAGTGAACTGCATGGCTGCTGCAGCCACTGCGGCTGGCGAATTGGCAGGCATGGTGCCTGCACCAGAGCATCCATTCACAAAGGACTGCTGCTGAGCCTGTCCGAAGGCGGCTGCTGCCGCCAGATGGGCTGCAGCGGTTGCGGCCGCATTGGCCACACTCATCTCCCGGCTGGAGGGACGGTCTTTGTTCTCCTGCAAACCAATAAATATTTGAAAAAATAATGAAAATTACTTTTTAAGTGGTCTATAATAAAAGATCCCACTACCTGATACCTAAATTTTGAAAAGTTTAAAAAAATCAAGGGTGGACTGTGGCAAGCAGGTTCCATTGCATTTTTGCGACTTTCTTGCTCATAAAATTAGTGTTTTAGGCTTAATTCAGACTTTTTGTCTGGAGACAAAAATGATTTGAAGGGGAGATTATATACGCATCGCATATACGCATCGCCTAGTGGAAATTTGAGGTCGCAGGCTCCAACAGTTTATTTTTAGGTCCAATTTTTGTCAGTGAGTTAGTCCTAGAGCTAAAATATATCGAAGAGGGGAACATTGACAACATTTGAAGTAAAAATACTTATTTTTGGCAATATTTCCTTGGTTTCAAAGACACCGATAGCCAAAATAACATCAGGAATCCGAATTTTGAAAGATAATATTAAAAAGATGTCATGATGCTGAGACATGACTATAACTTAAACTGCTGTCATTTTGGAAGAGTAAGCATCCTTTTGAAGTAAAAATACTTATTTTCATGTCCTGCGTGAAGGTATCGTCGAAGAAATGGGACAGCTTCGGCAAGAAATGATTGAGCGTTCAATGCATAACTTCCACCGACGCCTCCAAGTTTGCCTTGAAAGATACGGAAGAATCGTGGGGACAAGATGGAGAAGAACATAGTTAGCGGCATTGGTGCATAAATAGGAAGGAGCTTTCTCTGTCCAGGTTATACGAATCTGTCAAAATCTTTTTTAAACGAAATACTAGGCTCTGAGCTTCCGAATGAGTTGTTGGTCAAGAATTTTGGGCGCGAATTCAAAAAGATATGGCCAAAAATAATGTGTCTGGAAAAGTTTGAGCATCCTGTATATCTAATATCTTTGGCTGGGTTTTGAGCTTTTTAAAATTAATGTGTACAGTGGGTAAATAGCAAATTCACTGACGGAGAATTCATCTACTTAGTCTATACTTCTGGGGACAACCTTGGGGATAAGCTTAGTCTTGTGGACTTTTCGACCTCAGGGTCCGATTTTCGGGGGTCAAAACTCGAAACTCTAATCATAACTCCTCCCTATCCATTCCAATCAGAGGGTATTGTGTTGTCTTTGCGAGCAAAGCGAGCAACACCCATCTATACTATGTAGAATGGCATACGACTCCTAGAGCTCCTACAAATTGTGACTCGTTTGTCGATGAATTCACCTAGAGCTGGTACGGTGTATTTTAAAGCATCTGTTTTTTCGGTAACTTAATTTGTGAGCCATAAGGTCGTCTTGAATCTTCATCAGTTAAGATCCTCACCATCTATTTGCTTAAACTTTTCGCTGGCTGTTGGAATATAGCCTGAAAAAAGACGGTAACTAAATTTTTAGTAAGGCTAAATTAAAACAGCCATATCTCAGCAACCAATAATAATTTGGAGAACATCTCAACGGATTTGGATTCAGCAAGACATTTCAGCTAATAAAATAGGTTCCGCACAACCTTTTTTTTTAATTAAAATACACCCTTTCTCAAGACCTTCAACTCAAGAATACAAAAAAACTCGCCAAACATTGTCTTGGATGGGTTTCAGCTAGAAGCGATATTTTACCGTCTACCGCATGCTCTGAACATTTTTTCACGTTTTTTCTTTACAAGTAATATTGAATCACACACCACTATGTTTCTACCACATAACTCTGGTCAGAAAAGGCTAAGACAGGATAAAAATCCCAAACTTTCACCCAAATTTATTTGTAATAAGCATGACTATTGATTCAAAATTGATCCCCAGAAACTTTTAAAATTAATTTTTTTCAGACTTGTTCTTACAAATATTTTATAATTTGTTTATGAGTGTGTAGCCTTGAATCTGAGCTTCCTAACGCAATATCAATGGGTCTTTTGCAATGGCAAAACACTAGAGAAAGAATTGATTAAATGAAGGTACCTAAAATGAAAAGTCTTCCATCTTTAAAAATCTTTTTCACTAACTCTTTTTTATTCACATTGAGTCATTTGATAGCTGCTTGGAAAGAAGAGATCCAACGCTACACGTTGGACACAAAAAGTTTTAAAAGATTAGCAGAAATCAGCTAAGAAAAATCAATGATAAAATATTTGAAAGGAAAAATTTCAAATTTTCATAAACCCGGAATCCTCCATCCCCAGCCCCGGTCTGGCTGGACTACACCCCTATGTCCTGTGCTTCTGACATTACCAACCTTTTTGTGCTTCATTCTCCTGTTCTGGAACCAGATTTTTACTTGTCTCTCGGTCAAAATGAGCGAGTGAGCGATTTCAATCCTGCGCTTCCTGGTCAAGTACTTGCAGTAGTGGAACTCCTTCTCCAGCTCCAGCACTTGGTTCCTGGTGTAGGCTGTGCGCTGTCGTTTTTCCCCTCTGTTGGGACCTGAAATTATTCTTTAATATACTCAATTATCGCTAATGTTAATAAATTTGTGGTGAAATTGCGTGTTTCGTCCTTCGACTGAGCCCGAAATTGGAGCATACTCAAGATATTTTGCCCCAGGATTTCCGAGCCAAACACCTATGAAGCACCTGCTGTTTTCATAGCTATATGTCCTATTCTCACCTTTTTCTAACACAATAAACAAATAGACTACTTAGTACTGACTAAAACCATCTTATTTCAAGCCTACCCCTTAAAGGCGCTCAACAAAGCAAGCCCTTCGGTCTTGAAATAACCTATATACACATTTGCCCTGAGGAACAAGGCAAAAAATCAAAATATTTGGACAACTTGTTGACATAAAGACTACTTTATAGGCTCAGAAATTTCGAAAAGCTGCTTTAAAGTGGTATTCCACTTTCTTTTTAAATCATGGGTGCCTTTTTTGAATCACTTTTGTGTTGAATAGAGAATAAAACCAATAGGGTATAATTTTTTTTCGTAGTGATAGAGTTTGATATAGAACATAGATCTTTGAGCATTGTTTCGTTTACTGGGACCCGCCGCATACGGAAACTCTAATATGCATTTTCAAGTGATTTTTGGCTCAGGTTGTGCGCATCTCAGCCTCAAGTCTCCAAGTCCTAGGCTTGAAGGGTAAGAGATGCGCGCACACACTTGCCTGCTAGATGAACCCAAGCTATAAATTTTTGACAAATAATTCACACCTCAAGCAAAAAACGGGGTAAAACATGATATATTAAGTAGAGCCAAAAACTCCATTTAAATTTTTCTCTCCTAAGGTATCCAATGAGGACAAAAATGATTCAAAAATTTACGACGGTAGTGGTATCCCCCTTTAAAGCACCAAGGTCAAAGTTTTGATAAGATTGTCTTAAAAGATATTACACTGGACTCCAATTATCTCTTTTCTGTAGTTATTTTTGTCGCAAGATCGCATGTTTCAACCCCAACTTGAGTCTCAAAAGCGGAACACACACACAAGATTTACTGCCCAGGATCTGGACCAGTTCTTGGAGTTGGTTCAGCTAGCTTATTCCCCCCACTTCCAGCATTTGAGATCGAGAGTTGAGAGGAAGCAAGAGCAATTTATGGCCTCGAGCAACCGCAATAAATTTACTCTTGCTCTGACATTTTGGGGTAGGGGGAGCTGATTGCACACTGCCTTGACTGCCCCAGCCCCGGGAAACAGAAACAACAATGCTCAGCAACAGCAGTGCAAGAATTTTGGTTAAGAATAGCAGGAAAAAGAGATGTGTGCTGGAGCAAAAACAAAATTTATGGTGAAAAGGTGCCGGACAGGTGGCCCTACTGTAGCTCCACTGCTGCTTTTGCTTCGAGGAGATTTGAAAAGAGAGCTGCAATATAGATTTTTTGCTTAGCTTTTCACCATGAATTTTGCTTAAAAAAGATATATCCTCTAGATAGTTTAGAATACCAATGAAGCTATAGCTTAGCAGGTAAGGCCGTTGTTGATATGGATCAGTGCCCGACTTCGGATCCCATTTCGGACTAACATTCTTAGGACAGGAAATTTTTCATATGGATACTAAAACCTAAGCCTGAGGGTATTATGATCGTTTTCGGCTCGCCCTTTAGTTATCTATCTATATAGTGAGAAAGTCAAAAATTTTTGGAAAACATGCTCTAGTCTCGACCAAAAACTTCGTGGGCACATGGTTTTGGTGGCTTTTGCTCAGAAAAGCAGCACAATTCCCTTGATTCTAATGCATATAGAGAAAAAATAGGATCTCATAGATAGAAGACCTCGAACTGGAACGCCGAACGGTCTCCAATTTCAGTTAAACCCCCACGAAGTGTCCATAGCAAAAATATCCACGAACTGTTCACTTTGAAAATATCAAACTGTCCTCCACCAAGTGTCTTTCCACCCTTTTTTTTTGATTAAACTTTTTTCATGTCTTTATTTTTGTCTTTAATTGTATATTTTTCCTTTTTTTTCTTGAGAAAGGTGTCTGATTTCTAGCTAGTACATACAGTTTTCGGAAACAACATGAAACATTTGGTTTACTGCAGCCTAAAAGTGGGATAATTGTCAAAGAAATTAATTTTGAGGGATTTGAGGGGTGAAAATGAAATTTCATGTAAAAATAATAAATAATGACTTTTTGATAAAAAAATAACCTCCTTATTAGAAATATCTTTGAGGACTCCTTTTTTTATACTTAGTAAAACCGTAATTATTGAAAACAAAATGGCACTTATGTACCTAGGGGGGGCTCCTCTTTCTATTAACTGTAAATAATGTTTTTACCTCTCCTAAGAAACTTTCATACGCTAAAAACGATAAAGAAGTTGTTTTCCGACAGTTGTCTTACTAAGAAGCTAAGTCTCAAAAAAAATTTTCTACCAAATTTAACTCTTTGCTTTGGTCCCCCAAGGTAAACCGACCTAAAAGGGTACTCAAATACCCTCAAAAGATGGATCATGCCGCCAAAAAGACGAAATCTCTTAAAACAACCAAATTTGCCACCCAAAAACCATTTACAATCATTTTTCACTCCATATTCAACCCCAAAACCCCTCAAAGTCCATTTTTCTGCCAAAATTCCAAGTATCTATTGAGTAGTTGAGCGGGTTGCCCTGCCCTCACGGGTTGCGCAACCCCGCATTTACAGCCCTCAAATGAGTGATCTATCGATTAATTGAAGCAAATTGACTGGTTAGGTGTGAGCAGTGTTTAGAAAGCCAACAAAAGGGCCATAAATTATGAGCAACGAAAATATTATGATGATTGCTACTGCGATTATTGCCTAGATTGCTGCAGATTAAACTTTCTAACTCTGGCTGTAAATCTTCTTGCTTGGTTACTGCTCTCAACTTTTTTCTTGGGAAATAGTACCAAAAATATTATTTGGTCATAAAAAGAATTGCTAAAACAATTTTGTATGTTTTTTATGGAGACTGTCGACAAAAGGTTGCTGGATCTCGGGTCCCGAATTAACGACACGTCTCCTGAAAACGTGTCGCTAAATGAAAGTTCTAAAGCTTTTTAAAAACTTTTTAGAAGCGTGTTGGTATGTTTCACAAAAACTGTATTTTCGGAATCTTTACAATTTTTTGGTACACAGGATGTTTCAAAAACACGGAGATTTCTTGAAAAGTTTGCGTAGGTAGTCCCAACTTCCGCGACAGTTTAAACGACCCTTTACAGAACAAACAAAATAAATTCTTTGTTGATCGCCATTTTACCGCGATACCACATTACACATCAACAACATTCCAACAATCTTTACTCAAAATATTTTCCTCCAGTTGCAATGCTTTTTGGGAAGTCGTCCATGATCTTGATGATTGTCGCCAGCTCCACCTTATCCTATTCAACGAGGATTGCACGCTTGAGAGAGTTCAGAGTCCAATGCGGAAAAATTAGGGGGAGAGTTAGTAAAAGCAAAACCGAAATGGCAAAAAAGTGTTCAAAAACATTCAACAAATCTCCTTGCTTTTTCGAAGCACCCTGTAGAGAGATTCAAACATTAGAATTGGCTAAAGACCTCAAAAGTTGGGGTAAGAGAGTGTCAGACCCAGCGGGGACCAAACTTGAGAGGGTGGTACTAGCCCTGCTCCCCGTGAGAAAATGGGTATATTAAGCTGTCAGCGTAAAAAGTTGATGGCTTGCACTATATGCAACGAAACCCACTAACTTCCCCACACTAATTTGTAGATCAGCTTGTTGATCATCAAGTCCAAAAAGAAAATATAGCCGAGCAGCAATCGCAATCACCACAGCACCTTCACCAAAGGTCAATTCAACTGGAAGACTTGGGCTCAAAATAGTTATTTCTCGTGAGCATTTTTTATTTTCATGATCACTCATCTTTAATTATCGATGTTCCAGGTGAGTCAAAGACCCAACTCGGCGCACTAAACTCTTTTTTTTAAGCTCATTCTCTCTAAGCGGGTATATGCATCGTGTGCGTGATACTTTACAGGCTTTTTGTAAGAGAAAGCGCAACTTTTCAGGTTTCTGCTCGATACGCGAAGCTGACTACAGCAAGATCGGCGGCTTTTACTTGATAACGAGATGGGGCATGTATAGCTAAAGGTTGGTAATTTTGATGGGTTGTAAAGGTACGCTATTAATTTCACGCAGAAAACCTTACTTGATTTATGTTGCAAACATCTTACAACGTGAATTATCCTACATTGCGCAACTAGGTTCACAAGTCAGTTGAAACAGATGCTTACTTTTACCGATATATTCGGATTCAGGAGGACATTTCCGTCTAGAAACCCTTGATCAAACATTCTTTCTATTAAATTCCAGCCTTAGTTAAAACTCCCAACTCCCACTCCCCACTTCCTAAACTCGAAATGAGGCAGACGCCCACATTTTAATTTTCTAATTTTCTCCTTATTCCTATTTCAAGCATAGGCGAGTGCCGTGTTGGCGAATATTATTAATGGTGGGAGGGGTAGTGGTGAGCGCTCCTGATTAATGAGTCCAAATCAGTGGAGGAAACAATTCAGTTGCCCCTTGCACAACAAAGGGCACCAACAGCAATGGTGCCTGTGCCCAATGGCAGTGCAACCTACCGAAGAAAGGAAGGAAGCAACGACAAAATTAATGACACCACCAGGCTAGCCCCAATTTTGTTTTTGTCAATTAATAAAAAATGTAGGAGGAAAAGAAGTAGCAGTTGCCCTGGCACTCATTCCGCCACTTCCCGAAAATGTAGCAGAATTATTTGCATAAAACCAACTTAATTATAGTAGGGTTTCCGAAAAAATGTCAGAAGGTTGTACGGAAAAATATCAGCTTGGTCAACCGTCTTGTTGTCTCGGCTAGACCATAGCTAGTCCATCCCAAACCCCTCGATAATTATGGTTTAGCCGCTTTTTTGCAATTTGAGAAAAATCAGTTTGGTCTCCTCCAAGTTGTTTTCAAAAAAATCTCCAAATGGTCATACACCTTTAACCGATTTAGACCGGAAGTTCCAAAAATGGACATTCGGTGGGTTTGTGGCAATGAATTTTTGAGATTCTTGTTATTGGTGAGTCACAAGCATGTTTTGTACCAAAATGTGGCTAAGATTCTGAGCTACATTTTGGTATACAAGATACTTGCGACTTACCAACAAGAAGAATCTCAAAAATTCAATGCCACAAACCCAACGAATGTACCTTTTTGGAACAACCTGTCTAAATGGGTTAAAAAGCATTACAGATAAGCTAAAAATATGTTTCGCTGTATCCTTTTGAAATTTTTGAGCATATATATGTAGCATTTATTCAAAAATTTTGAAAAAAAAAGTCTAAAGTATTTGAAATATCATGGAGAACTAAGCTGCTTTTGCAAAAAAGGCGAACATTATAAAGGAACGAAGGACTCGGCGTGTCAAACACGTCAACAGGAGTAATAGTTTTCAAAGGCGAAACATCTTCTTGAGTCTGATTTCGAGAACTTTCACGGTTGAAGATGTTTTTAGTATTATCTGAAAGGAGAAAACTGGGTGACTAACTACTGTTCTGTGTGCATTTAACAATAAATAATAAACGCGACCTTGTCGAAAAATAGATAAAAAGGCGGAAAAAGGTTATTTGAAAACGGTTATTCTAACCAGATCGAATAAGCGAGCTTATCAGTGTAATGCACACGTCACAACCGCTTCAAATTTTTATATTTTTTGAAAATTGTAAATAAAATTTTATGTGAAAATCGAAAAAAGGCTGTGGGATGAAAGAGTGTCAGCTCTCTTCGCACCTCAACACATCTCACATTTATGCGCTAATTGAGCAGAGAATTATACTATAACCAGCGCATCCTTCAAACCTTATCTCCGGCACTTCTGGTTGCATCTTTTAAAGGGGCATAAACACGCCTGTACACATGAAATGGTCAAATTTGAACTGTCGCGGACCAGTTTTTCATAACAATACAAAACCGATTTGAATTTTTCCTTGTAAAATTTAGATAAGCGGAAATTGTATCTATGATTTTGTAAAGAATAATTCAAACAGGTTTTGTCTTGTCACAAAAAGCTGATCCCTGCCAATTCAAATTTGACCATTTCGCGTGCACGGGCGTGGGTATGCCCCTTTAAACATTTACTGTATGAGCTTTATTAGTAAGTCGTGGTTTCTATTCTAAATCAAGAAAATTTTGATTGGATCTAGACAATTTTGGCGGTCCGACTAAAATTGAAAGAGTGTAATCAATAGAGCTTGTGGGAGTTAAGAGAGTGTAATAAACAGCGACATGAAAAAAATTTTCGCTTTGAGATCCAGACTATCAAAGTCGAGGGGGGTTACTATTAGTGGGGGGAGGGGTTCTAACAGAGTTTATACGGTATGCAATAAAATGTAATTTTCGCAAAGTATTTGCCTCGGGGACTGGGTAGCCAAAACTGTGGATTACCAAATTTTTGATTGCTGACAGACATGGTATCACAAAGTTTTTTACTGCAAAAAATGCTTAAAACATGTTGGAAATAGCACGAAAAAATTATCCGATGATAGGAGAACTGTTTTGAAGTATGCTGGCTACCTGTCCTTTTACTACCACGTGTGTCAACAAATTCTCTGTATTGTTTTCTTCCTTTTCTTGTACAAGGTGTAAAATCTTAGGGGGGAAAATTCTTGAGTTTTACAGAAACAAGTTGCATATTCTTAATCCTACCAATTTGACGTTAGCCTTTTCACCCAAACATTCAGAACAGTTCAATATTGAAGATTTTCGGCAAAAAATTTATCGCGGTCTCTGATAGGACAGGTTTAAGTGGAACCCGGAAGAAGTTATTGTCAAAATCAATAAATAAATAAATAAATAAATATAATTGATGGTAACACACTCTCAATAGAGATTTTCGTAAACCATCGCTTAATTTGCTTCCTAATACCTTTTGTTAGTTAGTTCAAAGCCAAGATGACGCTGTCTCTTCTGAATTCTTCTCCCTTCTTTATTTTCACGTTTCTCACGTCTTCTTTGACGAGTTTTTTGTGGGCTTAGGTTAAATTGAGGCTAAGGAGTAGAATCTGGGCAATGGCCGAAATCGCGTTTTATCGGGTAGATAAAACAGTAGAGAACATTTTTTAGGACGCAGAGGGACATTTTGAAACAAAAATTTTTTTGACCCTGGGCACTATGGAGCCACATTTTTGAAAGTTTTTGCTCATTTTTAATTTGGACTTAGACTCGGTCTAGGGAACCCCCGTTAGCCTCAATTAATACCTCTGAAGTGCACGAAATGCTTATATAGGGCCATTTTTGCCACCTCCTGAAGCAGAACTGTGAAAGGTCAAAAGGGGAGACAAAGGCCAAACCGATTTTTAGGCAAAAGATTTTATGTAAAAAATTCACTTGTGCGGCGGGAAATGTCTTTCTCCGTACTTTTCAGGCCCTAAACCGTTGAATGACACCGGTTCTGAGGCGATATCGAGTGGGTTAAATTCTGTACTGGCCCCAAAATATGGGTTTGGACCAAAAATGACGGTTTTGTGATTTTGAGTGTAAAAACGGTCAAAAGAAATTTTTTGTTGAAAAGTATGCTTCCAACCCTCGAAAAACATTTTCTAATGCCTAAAACTTCCTTAGGTAATTCCTCAGATTCACTACTCCAGTCTCGCATTGGACGTGTTTAGGCCAATGTAAGTTATTAGGGTCCCAATTGTGCATGTGTATCAAACTGCCAAAACATGGAAATAGAAAAAATTCGAATTGATAGACGGCGAAGCGGCTACGCATCAACCTTTTCAGAACAAATATTTAGGTTATCTCCTACTGCCAATCATGACGTCGCCCAAAAAACTTCGCAAAGACATTGGCGTAAAATCCTCCCACAATCAATCCTAATATCTGATGTTTTTCTCCTCCATTGTTTTTCAAATGCAACTATTCGCATGCTTTTTTCAAAAGAAGAACACTTATTTTGCTCACTTCTCCTTTTAATAAACAGATTTTGGAGCGGTTGGGAGCTAGAGGGGACAGATTGGAAAGGAAAGATAACAACCAGCCGTTGCTGCTGCTTCTGTTGTTGTTTTAGATGGATTCTCTTCTCTTTGCTCTCTTCAATCAATATGTGGGCAGAGGGAGGACAGTGTCACTGCTGTTGGCAGGGCACAAGCAATTACTACGGTAGTGCAACCCAGACAATGTTTTCTCTCCCTTTTTATTAGTGCAGTGTGTAGGACTTCTTTCCCAGTGGCGTGCATTCGGTTTCATAGAACAGGGGAGGAAACCCGTTGGTGATTAATTGATAAACATGCCAGTAAAGATCGAATGAAACTAGTCGATAATCTGGGACATAAAAATATAGTCTTCTGACTGCTCTTGAGCAGTGCTTTATGGGAAACAATGAGACCTAAGAGTTGTCGGTTCTGAAAACCTTGGAAGGATGTTAACCACTTTATATACCCAAATGTTGGTACATTCAACGATGGGTTATACAGTTTTCAGGCTAAAGCTTGGACAGTTTAAAGAAACCTCAGCAATACTAGGCAAGTGACAACCTCCAAAAATTTGGTAATATCGATGCGAACACACTGGCTGACTCTTATGTCCACTTTTTTTACAATCTGCTTTCATTCTGCGCGAAGGTGTACTGGGGTAGGAAGTTTGTCCCCGCAAAGGGAATTCTCCATCTTTTCAGTGTCATAAGCTGGCCCAAAATTCTTGGAAAATAACTTAAAATGGAAAACCTCCATGCAAAAAGTAAAACAATGTTGTGATTAGAGCCAAACGAGATTTTGACTCT